>BHFV01000443.1:0-24941 GCA_003568905.1 Trebouxiophyceae sp. KSI-1
TTCATTCATTCATTCAGTCATTCATCCATCCATTCATGACTGGTCATCGATGACTAATCTTCAATGACTAGTCACACGAATGAGTGAGCAGTCGAGTGGTCGAGTGCAGATTCAGAAGTCCTGACGCGGCATGAGGCGGCAGAGAGCGCCAGGATGCCGGGCCGCAAGGCAGGCCGGCGGAAGCGGGAGGCGGGGGAGGGGGGAAAGGGACGGACCTTGGCCGAGCCAAAGTCGCACAGCTTGAGCTGGTGGCTGGTGGTCGAGACGAGCAGGTTCTGCGGCTTGATGTCGCGGTGGCAAACGCCCTTGGCGTGGATGTGGTGCAGGCTGCGGCACATCTGGTAGGTGTACAGCTTAACGAAGAGCGTCGGCATGCGCTGCCCGTTCTTGGCGTAGTGCTTGGAGATGCGGTACACCGTCTCTGGCACGTACTCCAGCACCAGGTTGAGGTAGATCTCGCCCTTCTCGGTCGTCGTGTAGAAGCAGTGGCGCAGCTGCACCACGTTGGTGTGCCGCAGCATGCGCATGATCTGCAGCTCCCGGTTCTTGAAGCGCTTGTCCTGCAGCACCTTCTTGATCGCCACCTGCGGCCCCAAGGCGGAGGCGCCCTCGGCTGCAGGGCCGGCTGGGCGACGAGGGGCTGCTGCCGCTGAGAGGCCGGGCAGGGGGCCTGCTGAGGCGGCCGGCCGGGGGCTGCTGCTGTTGAAGGGGCAGGCAGCAGTGTTGAAAGGGCAGGCAGCAGTGTTGAAAGGGCACAGCAGCAGGTACCCCTTGTTTGTTGGGGGAAACTGCTGCGGCGGCTGCTGCGGCTGCTGCAGGGATGCCAGGCAGCGCTGGAGGGTGAGGCTGTCGGGATTCCGGGATGTGCTGGCCGCGTGTGCATCTGCGACAAGCTGGCAAGCTCGCTACTGCCGCTGAGAGGCAAGGCAGGGAGGTGGCCGAGGCAGCCGAGAGCCCGAGACTTGCACACGTCTGTGAAGTGTCCAGCTCACCGCGAAACAGGGCCGCTTTGCACCACTTCAGCCTGCGGGAGTCGGCGGGGGAAAAAGGGGGCCCACCGTCTCGCCGGTCTCGAGGCACTTGGCCTGGAAGACGACGCCAAAGGAGCCGTTGCCGACCACTCTGTCCGTCTGGTAGTTGACCTCCTGCCGGGTGGCGCCGCTGCCGGCGGTCGCACAGATCACGTGGCCGCACGCGTTGCTGTTGCCCTCCACCACCTTGCCCTCAAACACCTGCCGCCGGGGGGCGGTGAGTGGATGCTACGGAGCAGTCAGGGAGGGATGTGGAGAGGGGGTGTGGGAGAGGCGCACCAGCTCCCGGCCGTCCCGGTCGTCCAGCCGGAGCTCCGTCATGCTCTGCGGGGGCGGCGCGGCGTCAGGCTGTTGCAGAGGAGCGGGGCCTGGTGGGGGAGGGACGGCTGCCTGAGCCGGGCTGTGCTGGCTGTTCCGGAATCGTCAAGACAGCTGCTGTCTGATGAGGAACTCATGATCATGCAGCTGCCGCGCTGGGGGTTCGGGGCGCTCGCAGATCGGGCATCGGGTTGAGCTGGCCCAATCCCCATCAGCCCGGGACCGGTGCTGGCGCGCGCGGCAGGAGCTGCGGCCCACCTGTGGCAGCTTGTCCGCGGCTCCACTGGATGCGCCTGCGGGCTGCCTAGTGGCCATCTGCTCCCGGGGAGCAGCCTCGGGACTCGGGGGCCGAAGGCTACCGCCCCGAGCCCGACCGCATGCGCCGCGCCAACGCCGCCCTCCTCGGCCCCTGCGGTGCATCTGGAGCGCTTGGCAGGTGTCGAAGGCGCTTCCGGAACAAACATCTCGCTCAATCACCCCGGACAATCCATCTACAACCGGCAGGCTCATCGGCCCTGGGCCGGCGCCGGCCGGCCACGACCAGGACCGGGCCAGCAGCCTCAGGCCGTCCTCCACCCCGGCTATGGCAGCAGGGTGCCAGAGCACCCCAGGCGGAGGGCAGGTCAGCATCCACACCTGCTGCTGGGCGGGCGTCAGGGCCGCATTGACGCCTAAAGCGCCATCAGGCGCGTCGGTGGAGACCTGCACGCAATGCTGGCTCCCTCTCCGCTGCCTACGCCCGCCGGGCTGCCATCGGAAATTTTTGCGATGGACCAAGTTGCGTCAGATGACCGAAGCGGCGCGTGCTGCTACTGGTTGGCCAGCCCTCTAGCACAGCTGGGCTTTATGAAGGCGCGTAATGGCTGGAACAGGCGCGTCAAAACCTGGGTTGCCGGGATTAGTGTGACAGCTGCTGAGTGGGCTCTGTGAGTTCTGAGCGGCGTTTCAGCCAACAGTTGGGCTTGCCTGAGGTGATGTGCTAGGCATTCAGGCCGCTTGCCGCTTGCAATCTCAGAGAATACTGGCGGCGGGGCCTGGGACAGCGAGCTTGAAAGGTGGCCGTGGCGATCCCTCGTGCACAACCAACCAGAACCGGCTATAGGCCGGTAACCAGACGGCAGCAAAGCAACAGCCAATGACAGCTACTTGCCGCCCGTGGGCAGGCGGTCCATCAGCTGGCTGACAACCAGGCCGAGCGGCGAGGACGAGCCGACCAGGCCCTGGATCTTGCCCAGCATGTCCGAGTCCCGCGAGTGCGCCGCCGTCTCGGCCGCCTCCCGGTACATCTCCAGCGCGGTGTACTCCTCCGCCTTGCGCTTGCCGTCCGGCAGCCGCCCGATCAGCCTGCACAGCTCGCCCGCAATATTAGCAGCCTTGCTGCTGCTGGGGGGCAGGGGGGTAACGCCGCAGCCCAGGAGAGGGCAAGAGGAAAGCTGGCATGATCAATCCCGTCCGTTACACTGGGGTAGAGCCTGGTAATGCCCGTCAAGAGAAGCCGTCGCTGCCAAAGTGGCACAGGCAGGCACGACAAAGAGGCTTGGGGGGAGACCTGGCGGTGACGGCCTTGGGCGCGCCGGCCTCCTTGCAGAGGCCGATGAGCGGCTCCAGGCCGACCGGCGCCCGCTTGTCTGCCATGCCCGCCAGGCTCTCCCAGTCGCGGGCGGCGGCGTGCGTCCGCGCCTGCTAGCCACCCCACCCCTCAGCCCTCCACAGGCACCACCCTCCATCCAAGCTCCCTCACACGCAGCCAGGCAGCAGCTGGGCCGGAGCAGGCGGCGCCTGAGATCCCTGCTGCTGCCGAGTGGGCGGCAGCTGCGCCGGCAGAGCCCAACTCGGGGGTCCTGCCAAGAGGCAGCTCAGGAGCCAGAACAGCTCCGAGCGCCTGCTGAGAGGCAGCTGAGAATGGCGTGCCTTGAGCCACCAGAAGCGTTTGTCCGACACGCGAAACTCGGCCTGCACGCGGGCGGCCGCGCGCGCGTTGCCCAGCCGCAGGCACTGCTGCGCGGTGGCGGCCACGCTGAGGCCCAGGAAGCAGGCGCTGCCGGTCTCCTCCTCCAGCTCGGCCTGGAGCCGGCGCAGCCTGGCCGCCTCGCCGGCCGCCTTGGACTGGAAGCCGTGCTCCTTGGTCTGCACGGCCGCATCACCGTCAGCCTGGCAGGGTACACTCGAAAAGCGCCTCTTCAAGCCGCTGTGGATAGGCTTCAAGTGACTGGGCTTCGAGCCGACACAAGGCGATCTGAGACAGCCGAGCAGCGCACGCACGTCTGTCTGCAGTCGCCGGGAAGGTGCCCAGATGCCCTGCAACCCCTCAGCTGCCACTGCTTATGGGCCTCTCTGCCAGGACGGCACCCCAGGCACGTCGAGAAGGGGAAAGAGTTGTGCCTGGGCGTAGAAGTCAGCCGCCTGCTCCAGCAGCCGGATGGCGTCCGCCAGCACCGCCGGCCGGGCGCGCTGCCCGACGGCGCCCCGCAGCGAGGCCGTGCTGCTGGTGAGCGCGAGCGAAGCCTTCAGCCGCGCCTCCGCCACGCCCTCGAACAGGCCCATGCTCGTGCACATCTGCTCCAGCAGCTCCGGCTCCTGCAGGCCAGGCCCGAGCCAGTCTGCTAGCCGGCGACAGATTGCCTGCTCCTGCGCCGCGCGCGTGCGCCCCCGGCAAACCAGCTGCAGAGCGCAACGGCATGCGCCCCTGCAGCTGAGCTGAGCCCGCAGCCTCACTCCCTGGAGTGGCTCGGCTTCCAGGGCAAGCGAGCAGCAGCTGCCGTTGCGGCTCCGGGCGGGCAAAGACAGCAAGCTTGGCTCCTGGATGGGGATTGAAGGGGGCCTCGCCGAGCGGGCGCAGTGCGCCAGGAACAGCCTGGCGATCTGCGGCCGTGAGGCGACGGCGGCGACGAATTCCGGCAGCGGCAGGCTGCGGTGCATGCGGAAGAGGACGAGGTGGACGAGGTCCGTGTCGCCGCTCTCGCTCGCGCGCGCCAACGCCCGCATGTCCTCCCCCAGCCGCAGCAGCAGCGGCACCTTCGCCCGTATCATCAGGGCGTTAGGGTTTACACATCGACGTTAGGGTCGATTTTAGGGTTTCATAACGCCAGATTTTAAGGTAACGACAGGGTGGCGGCCGCGCTGGTGCGGGCGGGAGAGCCTGTTGCGGCAGCGACAAGCGCGGTGCGTCGCGGAGGCAGGGGTAGCTTGAGCGATGGCAAGTCAAGCCAGCCTGACCCCTCCCGGCCAGGCTCTTCAGGAGGCTTGGAAGGATTGCGAGCGGGCGGACATGGTACGCCTGGCAGAAGGGGTGGGGGTGTGTTTGTGCCTGCTCTGCTGCCGCCGACTCGTGCTCCAGCAGCGCGGCGGCAAGGCCCTTGCGTCCCAGCTGCTGCGCGTGCGCCGCGATGGCGGTGAAGCGGATGCCCGGCTGCCCGCGCAGCTTGGCTGCAATCGCCTCCTGCAGCTCGGCGTCGCCCATGCTGCCGGCGGCCGCGATTTTCGCGCACGCCCAGTCGGTGAGCACCTGCAGGGCATGTGAGAAGCATTCTTTGTACGAGAGGACCGAGAATGGTGAACCTCTGGTGTACCAATTGTTGCGCCAGCAGCACAGTTGGGTAGCTACGCTCAAAATCAATACATGTGAGAACGGGGCTCTCGCCAGGCACGCTTGCTGCGCCAACTTTAGCGGATTGTTCTGTCGGTGGATGCAGCCCGGTTGTCCCGGCAGGACAGGAGCCTGACAAACACTGTTTCCATTCCGCTTGAAGACAAGTTGCTGGGCCAGGCTCTGTTGATGAGCAACCGAGGGAGTAGACAGCGGGAAGATGTGAGTGCCACGAGGCAGAAGCCACGCTCCTCGCACGAACTGTTTGCAAGCCAGAGGGACTGCAGCTGCGCGGCTGCGAGGCAGCACTGCGGCGGCTGCAGCTTGGCACAGGCGGGGGGAAGGGGGTGCATGCTTTTGGAGGCAGGTGCGCCGGGGGGGAGGGGTCTGGCCTGCTCTGGGCTGAGGTCCAGCGCCTGGGCAACGCGCAGCGCCAGCAGGTGCCGCTTGGCAGCCACGAGGCGGCGCAGCACGGCCTCCGGCCCGGCCGCCTGCAGCTGCGTCATGGTGAGCGGCAGCCCCACGTCCGGCCGCCGCAGCGCGTTCAGCAGGCGCAGCAGCCGGCAGGCGCGCAGCAGCCGCTTGCGCTCGAGGCTGTCGGCGGCGCAGAAGGCGCGGCCGTAGCAGGCCGCCTGCGGCGGCACGGGGAGGGCAGCCTCGGCACTCGGAGCGGGAGGCGTCAGCCAGTGCAGGCTGCCTGTGCAGAAGACGGCCGAAGCACAACCACCACCAGCAGCAGCAGCAGCAGCGAGCCCTCGTGTGTCTATCGGCAAGCTCGTGTTGGACCCGCCCCTTGCCCATGCCAAGCCAAGCCTGTGAGTGTGGCATGCCAAGCCTGTGAGTGATGTGGGCAATGGAGCCGGGCGCTTGGCTTCAGGAGCAGCCAAGGGGAAAAAGCCAGAGCGGTGCCTTGAGCAGTGCGGTCTGCCGCGACACGTCCCACTCCTCCGCCGCGGCGTCCACGCAGGTGCCGACCGCCTCGGGCAGCTGCGGCACGATGCTGCGCAAAACCTCGTCCGCGCGCGCGTTGCGGGAATCGAACATGCGTCTGGCGTCGAAGAGCAGCGCGCCTGCCGAAGAATGACAGGCTGTCGGGGCCAAGCGGTGCAATGTGGGGCCTGCTGGGCTTAAAAGAGGCTCCGGGGAGAGAGGGTGATCGCGTCTGCAACTATGACTTCGAGTTGTAGAAAGGGGAGCAGATGCGGCCGGGCGAGTCAGGCAGGCAGCCCCTCGCCTCTGACTTTGCTGCGCAGAGCCATGCGGCAAGATCACAGTGCAGAGTCGCACCTGGCGCAGTCGAGCCTATCCGATAGACGTCCACCAGCGGCTGCGGCACCCTCCTCAGCAGCTCGTGCCGCTCGTCGCTCAGGATGCGGACGCCTGCGGGCGCGATGTAACTGTCACGCCGCCGCGTCAGTTACAGCGCAGCGCAGGCCGCGAGGGCGGCCGCACCGTCGACCTCCTGCGCGAGCACGACCGGGCGCTCCAGGCTGAAGTTGAGCCAGTCGCCGTAGGGGCCCACCAGCAGCAGCAGGTCCTGCGGCGGGCAGTCGCGGCTGTGAGGCACTCCTGCCGGGTAGGGAGCGGGCTGGCCGGGCGTCAATGAAGCGTCATTGGCCAAGCCAGACATGGGTATCCAAGCCAGACATGGGCATGCAGGTCGCATAAACCTCTCAGCGAAGAACGACAAAGGAGCAGTCTGGGCCCCTGACGGAAACAGCTCGCTCTGTCCAATGGGGACATGCTGCATCCCCTTTGGCAGATGCGATGGGAAGAATGCTGGAAACATTCTGCTTCAGCCAAGTCCTTGCTTTAATCGCAGTGTCAGCCTTGCTGCAACGCAAACCGTGCATCTACTAACGCAGGCAGCGGAAAGTGGGGGCCACGCCAGACTGGGCCTAGACGCCTGCAAGCAAAAACGACCGCACCGGCCAGGCGACAGCGACGCCGTCCGCGCCGCACCAGGCCAGTCCCGTCGGCGGCGCCTCAGCCTCAGTGCTGAACTCCGACAGCTCGCGGGTGAAGTCCGCGAGCCACACAGACAGGCGGCCGTCGGCGTTGAAGGCAGCCACGAATTGGCCTGTGGGGGAGACGGCCAGGCGCTGCACGCGGCCGATGCCGGGCGCGACTGTGGAGGCGCTGTCAGCGTCCACGACCAGCAGCGAGTCGTCGCTCGCCAGCAGCACCTGCAGGGAGCGGCGGCGGGGGTTGAGCCTGGTGGCTGCCTGCAGAGAGGCGCTTCTCGCATGCTGAGTCAGCGCCAAGCAAGAGGGGCCAAGTGGCAAGTGGGCGCTCCAGCAGTGTCCTGGCATGGCTCGGGGAAGGCTGCAGCAAGGTGCAGGTGTGGAGGAGGGCGCGCCTCCACGGAGCCTGAGACCGTGTGCTGCGGTTGGATGAGCGCCATGCAGGCCGGCGGCTGCGCCAGCTTGGGCGAGGCCAGGCGCTGCAGCCGCGGCTCCTGCGTGCCGGCCACCGCCCACAGCGACAGCGCTCGAGTCAGCGCGACCACGCCGTCGCCATAGCAGCAGCAGTGCAGCAGCCCCTCTCGCTCCGCCTCCTCTCCCAGCGAGAACTGGCGCAGCAGCTTGGCGCCCGCCTGGTCGTACAGCGTGACCTGCAGGCAGCCTACGTTGCTGAGAGGGGTGCAGCTCCCGGCGTGTAAGAACCGCACACAAGGCGGAGTGTCGCTTGCCTGGCCGTTCGTCTCCACCACCATCAGCTCCTCGTCAGCCGTCCAGCCCAGGCTCGCGATGCTGCCGCGCTCCCAGGCAAAGGCGCCCAGCAGCTGGCCGCAGGCCGAGTGGATCTTGACGACTGGCCGCAGGGAGGCGGTGCTGCTCACGGCAACGGGCTGGCTCTCGTCCCGGACACTGGCTATGGGGCCGCCGTCGCTGGCGCATGCCACCCTGAGCGCCATACCGGTCAGAACGCCTCTGTGCATGGGCTGATGCTCAGCATCGACATGGGCCGGCCTCCTCACCGCAGCGTGCTCAGCTTCATGCCAGACCACTCCATCGCGTACAGCTCCATCTTTGAGAAGAACCGGTTCTCCCCGGACACCTCCCAGTCGCCCGCTGCAGCGGCCACAGCGCACATTTCTCAGGCCGGTTGTCTCCGTCTCGGCTGCTTGAGAGCGGGCAGCTGGCGATTCAGCAGAAGCGCTGAGAAATCCGATCATCGAACTATACAGCGCGCACCTGGTGACGTGAAATCCGCGGCCACCATCCTGCATCCGCTGGATCCCCGTCACCCACTGTGAGCCGGAAGCTGCTTATGTATGAGAATACCTCACAGGCATGGCACGTGCGCTTACTACTGAAAAAGGTGCGCGCTCTTGTCAGAGACTGTGTGGGAGATTCAGCATGACATGAGAAGCCTCGATGACCTCTCCCCTCTCCTCCCTTCTCAATTCTTCCTCCTCATTATTGCCTTCGCAGGATCTGCTTGGTTGTGCAGATCAATTGAAGTGGACTGCATGCAGAGGGCCAATGGCTTACAAGGTTTGCATCGAGAAGGTCAGCCGGCAACAACGCCCTGCAGGCACTGCTCAGCCAGCACAACAGGCTTAAGCGCGCAGCTCATCACACATCGATGTCTGGCGTGTGCACATTTCTCAGCAGCCGGAAGGACGGCCCGTATTGCAAGCCTGACTCGCGCAGCTGCGCGTACAGCTGCACCGTGTCCCTGCAGCCGCACAGGTTCCCATAGGTCAGTGGGAGCTTGAGCAGGCACCGTGGCAGTGACAACCCTGCCGATGAGTGTTCTGTGGCATTTACGGGCCGGACAAGGTGCGACTGGCCTGGGAACGGGCGCTGACGCCCGCTGCGCGTCGATTGTCCGCTCTGCCATGGTGCTGCTGGCCCGCTCCTGGCGCTTCTTCTCCGCCTTCGCGGTGGCAGGCGTGTGTGTGAGCGTACAGCAGCGCTTGGATGTACAAATGCAACGCCAGTGCGAGAAGGAGGTCGAAACGCAAAAGCTAGACTTGCAAGATGGCGCCGTCGGGCCGGTTCCGGGCCGAATGCGGGCCGCACCGCGTACACCGTCCGCAGCAGCGACTGGAATGCCTGCAGGTCGTCTCCCTCCACCACCTTGAGCGCCTCCGGCTCGCTCTTGAGCGCGGCCATCTTTTCTGCGTCCGCGCGCAAGGCCGCTCGAAATGCGGCCGCGTCGACCGCGGCGCCGTCCGGCCCGACGGCGTAGGGGTCGTCGATCGACTTGGCGCTCGCCATGGCTCACTGCAGGAGCTGGAGGTCTCCAAGCGTTACAATAGGCGCTCTGCTGAAAGGGCCGAAAGCCTGGCCTTCCACTTTCGCCCCCGCCCGATTCCTCCGCCACTATCGCACAACAAGAGGTTCGCAATTGGGTCAGTTGTAAGCGTACACGCTGGTCAGAGAATGCAAGTGCAGTAAAAGGAAGTGCTGTTGTCAAGCGCTCAGCGCTAGGCGCGGTAGCTGGAGACTGCTTGCGGCATCCAGCCATTCGCGCCCGCTGGCTCGCCGTTCGCCCTGGCCTTGGCGGGCGGGCCCGGGTCGGGGAGCAGCAGCTCCTGGAGCGCCTCCTGGTAGCAGGCCGGGAAGTGGTCTGCGATCCCTGGCATGCCCAAGAACATGGCGCGAAGCACCGCGTCGTAGCCGCGGCCCTGCGCCACCAGCCAGACCAGCTTGGCCAGGCCGAGCGGGTAGGCGGCGGCGGCCTCCCAGCGCTCGACGCGCGCGACGACGCCCGGCTCCTCCTGCTCTTCCTTGAGCAGCCTGCGCAGCGAGCCACATGCTCAGAAGCTGGCCAGCAAAACGCGCACGACCCTCGACCCGTTGTTGCGAGGCAGGTCAGGGCCGCGCCTGTGGCTGCGACCGGGCAGCGTGAACGAGGTGAGGAAGCGCAGGCCCGCGTGGTGCGCATAAGAGGTGCCCTGGAAGCGGTGCGGCAGCTTGACGACCATGTCGGCCGCATGGGCGTAGCGGAACAGGCGGCCGCGGAAACGCCGCTGCAGCGTGCGTGCAAAGGCGGCGTCGCCGATGCGAGGAGCGCCATAGGTGAAGACGCCCGCGATGCCAGCCGCCAGCTGCGGCTGCCTGCGTGCGCAGTCCACGCCCGTCAGGCAGACCCCCAAGTATAACAGCCAGCTTGATTGGCTCATGTGGGGGCTCGTTGGGAGGCTGCCTGGCGGCCAGCAGCTGCGCGAGGATGCCTGCCAGCGCGCCGCCCAGGCTGTGGCCGGTCAGGAACAGGCGCCGGCCGGGCGCGTGCGCCAGCAGGACCGCCTCGATCTCCTCGAGCACGGTGCGGCCAGAGGGGCTCGCCCGTGCCAGCCCGTTGGCCAGGCCCATGCACATGCGGCCGCAGCCTGCGGATCCCGCCACAGCAGCGGCACTAAGAAATACTGCACGTGGCAGCGCCAAGCTATCAACAGGGCACCAGGCAGGCGAGGATGGTCTGCCTGGGTACTTGGCCATGGCGACCGGAATGTCGGTGCCTGCACAGCCAAGACCAAGACGCTCAGCCCGGCAGCAAGTCCAAATGCATGCCAGCGCACTGGTGCCTTGGCTGGAATTGCATAAGTGGTACCGCGGTCGATCTTGTTGAAGAGCTGCGCGCCCTCGAAGCAGAGCACAAGGCCGCTGTCGCTCGCGGCCGCGAACCAGACGATGTCCGGCGCGTAGGTGTCTGTCAGGTGGATGTCCGCCGGCACGCTCTGGTACGCCAGCAGCCGCAGGCCCCACCTGAGGCAGCGCCGCCCTCGGCAGAGTTAGCGCTCTTGCCTCCCACACGCACCGCCCTGGGAGCCCGGAAGATGCTCAGGTGGAGTGAAAGGCTGGCCTATTCTCGACCACGTCTTGCAGCACGGGCAGCTCCTCGTAAATGAGCTTGCTGCACGCGGCAAAGAAGGCGGCGCGGCAGGCGCAGTCGACGGGCGCGCGGCCGTTGGCGCCGAAGCAGGGGCAGCAGCGCGTGTGGCCGTCCAGGCTGTGGCCGCCGCGCAGGCCGTGGCTCGTGTCGGCCGCGCTCGGGTTGCTGGGGTGGCGGCTGCCATCGGTGGCGACATACCAGGCGCCTGCCACGCAGCTCAGGCGGTCAGGGAGTGCATTAAGCAGCCTTGGAGGGCTGGCATGTGGCAACAGAGGGAGGCGGCACCTGACAATGTCGCGCAGAAGGCCTCCACTTCTTGGCGGAACTCGCGCACGAGGTGGTGCAGGCCCAGGGCGGCGATGACGTCCAGGGCCAGCCAGTAGATCACGGCCTGCGCTCCAGACGGTGCCTCTTGTGAGGAGATCGGCAAGGGAGGAAGGGGAGACTGTGAAAAAGGTGAGCATGCAGACCTGCACGAACAGCGTCCAGCTCTCTTCCCAGCAGCCGCGGAACCTGTCCCAGAAGATGCTCACGTGGCCTGGGCGCGCTCCTGCGAGCCACCGTCTGGGGTGTGAAGGCCTGTTGCAGCCTTGGACGGCAGTGCTGCCGAGGTATCTCGGGCTCGCGAGAGGCACCTGGCGCGGCCCTGTACTCGGACGTCTCCGCCTCGGCAACGCGGGCCGGCCAGCCGAGCACCTCAGCCAGTAGGAACGCTGGGAAGAACAGCGTCCTGATGCCGGTGTTCAGAAGAGCGCCGCGGCGTGTCAGGGGCAGGTCGGTCCACCAGAGGACTAGGCTTTCGAGTGACATGGCGCGCGTCGGTTGTGCACGGCTGGCTTATGGCCTAGCGGGCATCACACATGTCCGGCATGCGCGCGCGCGCGCTCTGGGGTCACAAGCGACACCCAGGCGGGCAGCCAGGGACTGGTCACAGGTGTGCAAGTGTGCTCTCGAGCTGAAAAGTGCTTTGCTTTTTGCTAAAGGCAGCAACGTGGGCTTTCGAGTCCGAGGCCTTGGACTTGGGCTAACCAACCACAGCGCAGCGCAGGGCCGAGGCCAGCTCCTCGGCCATCTTCCTCTCACTCCAAAACGCATTCATCAGGCTCGCTCTCACAGCAGCTCCTCGACCGCGGGCATCGCAGCAAGGCAAAAAAAAACAGGGCTCTCGCCCATCAAATCAGCACAGCAAGCAACCAAGTGCTCTCGTCATTGAGTTCCTCAAGCATTCCACGGCACAAACAAACGCATCGTACACTGCGATCTACACCTCAAAATTCACTGACGCCGCTCACCAACTGGTCGGCCCCGCCGTGATGTGCCGCTTGCCGAGGCCGCCGCAGTTGGGGCACTCGTGCCGCCCGTGCCCCCTGCACCGCTTGCAGCGGTTGCTGAGCATGAAGTCGCGCTCCCTCAAACTCTTCAGGCTGCACGGAGGCAGGCAGGCTGTCAGCCCTTCAGCAGCAGTGGGATGATGTGTGCTGCGAAGGAAACTAACAGAGCACACACCTGCTGCTGGTGTCCTTGGAGGCTGACGTATTCAGCACTCCCGTCGCCTGCAGCGACAGCAGCCAAGACTAGGTCAGCCAACTGCCTGGCGTTTGCCTGGACAACGAGAGCACGGAGAGCATGGGGCGGGGGACCTACGTTGCACTCTTTGCACCGCACACTGCCAGTGCCCTTGCAGTTGACGCAGACAGACGTCCCACGCTCGATGCGGGATGCGGCCTGCAAGCGCGGCCAGCTCAGCGTCCGCCGCTGGCGAGGCAAGGGCAAGGGCAGCAGCAGGAAACGAGGACGCACCCCAAACAACAGCGTGGTCACCAGGCTGCCGACCTGCGCCGCAAAGCCTTGCGACTCCTGCAGAGCAGAAAGTGGCCCAGGTCAGCAGGAAGAATGCAACCGAGCCAGGCCTAGAGCACCCTGTAGGGCAGCTTGTTCCTCCATCTGCCGAGACCGCCTGCCGATACGCACCTCGGGCGTCTCCTCCTCCTCCTCCGCCGGCGCCTTGCGCTGCTGGCGGACGGCCTGGCCGCGCTGCAGTCGCTGCCGCGCCTTGGCGTGCGCCAGCGTGCGGCTGAATGGCGAGCCGCCAAAGGGCAACGGATCGCTCGCGCTCGCGCCCGCGCAGCAGTGGGCTTTTCTGGCCGGCTTCTTTGACAGCAACGGGTCCTCCATCACCAATTTTCCGTGCGCGCGGATGCTTGGTGGCCGGGGCGCGAGGATAAGGCCTTTGAGCGCCATTTCAGCCGTCCAGCCCCCGTCCAAGCGTGGGTCGAGCGCATGGCATTCGGCTCGACCTCGACCTACAGGGGCTTGGGGCCAGAGACACCAAGACACTGGGGTACACCGACCTTTGGAGTACACCGACCTTCCGCTTTCCTATTACTAGGCAAGCATATGTGATTAAGATTTCACCGATCGGTCTCTGTTGCCTTTTGTGAGTCCCTCTCGTAACTTAGGAAAAGACAGTCACTGACCAGGCACTAAAATTTTAAGAAGAGAACAAGAGCACCTGACTGAGCCACAGCTCGATCAGAGCGCAAACGTGGCGGCAGAGATGGCAGCGGAGGGCCTGCAGCCGCCGCCGCGGGAGGCGGAGGAGGCGGACGAGCTGGAGCGCAAGCGCAAGGTGGTCTTCGTGTTGGAGCAGGCGCATTTGGAGGTGGGCAAGGTCGGCAAGGTGCGAGCGCTGTTCCAGACAAGTAGCGCCCTTTTTACCGGCATGCGCATGTGTGCCGGCGCTAAAACAATTAGTCCACTCCTCCAGGGCTACCAGTTGCTAAACTGTGACGACCACGCCAACTTTCTGCGCAAGCACGGCAAGGACCCCGCGCTGTACCGGCCGGACATCTGCCACCAGGCGCTGATGGCCATCCTGGACAGCCCGCTCGCCAAGGCGGGCCACCTCAAAGTACGAGCCGTGCCTTCCTTGCCTGACACACCGGCAGGGCTCCGGATGGTGGCTGACACACCTGCGCCTGTGCAGGCGCTGTACGTGCACACGACGAAAAACCAGCTTATCGAGGTGCACCCGCAGGTGCGCCTGCCGCGCACCTTTCGCCGCTTCTGCGGCCTGTTTGCGCAGCTGCTGCAGACGATGAGCATACGCGCGACCAACGGCCCGGACAAGCTGCTCAAGGCACGGCTTGCTCTGCCACAATCCCTCCCCAACAGCCCCTCGACAGGGGGGCCTCACTTCCTGGCGTGGTGGCTGGCTGCAGATCGTCAAGGGGCCAGTCACGAGGCACCTGCCAGTCGAGGGGCTGCGCATCGGCCTGTCGCGAGTCGCGCCCGAGGTCGTCAAGCTGCACGACTTTGTCAAGGAGCAGCTGTCGGAGGACGTGATCCCCGTCTTTGTGGTCGGCGCGATGGCACATGGCAAGGTCGACGTGTCTTACACGGACAAGTGGATCTCTGTCTCGCAGTACCCGCTGTCCGCCGCCTGCTGCCTGGCTCGCATCACCAACGCGCTCGAGGCCAAGTGGGACATCGTCTGAGTGCCTCCTGTTTTTTATACAGTTTCGTTCCAAAACGCTGCGCTCGTTCTGCTTCCTGGAGCTTTGTTGGGTTACAGTCTCAAAGCGCGCTGGCTTCGGTTCCATGTACACCATTGTTTCACTCGGACTCGGCAGCATCACACAGCACACTTTGGAGGAAACAGCACTCTGCGATCGCCGGCAGCACAGGCCAGGCAGCAGGCAGCAGCAGCCTCATCGGTGCCCCCGCCAGCCCGGCTGCCCCGGCGGCTGCCCGTACTGCTGCTGCTGCTGCTGCGGTGGCGGCTGCTGGCCGTAGCCTCCCATGCCGTAAGGCTGCTGCGGCCGCTGCTGCTGCTGCATGTGGTGCAGGAACGGCTGCTGCTGCTGCTGCTGCTGCTGTGGCGGCGGCTGCTGCTGCTGCCACGGGTGCTGCATCGGCTGCGAGTGCCCGCCCCACTGCTGCTGCTGCTGCTGCTGAGGCGGCGGCGCAAACTGCCCCTGCGGCGGCATGCCATAGCCGCCAGGCGCCTGCTGCAGCTGCGCCATCGGCGGAGGGTAGCCTCCCGGCTGGCTGGCGTGCGGGAACTGGTGGCTGGTCGGCTGAGCCACCAGCGGCGGCAGCGTGCCTGCGAGCCAAGCACCGCTGCCTCAGCAGAAGGCGCAGCACTTTGGGAGAAGTGGCAGTGAGAGGGGCCTGCGCACCGGCCGGCTGCTGCGGGCCCAGGTTCAGTCCCGAGCTGACGCCGAGCACGGCCGCCAGCGAGCCCAGGCTGCTCAGGTCGATGCCCTGCAGCGGCTGCTGCTGCGGTGGCGGCTGCTGCGGTGGCGGCTGCTGCTGCGGGGCCGGCTGCTGTTGCGCTGGCTGCGCCGCTTGCTGCTGCTGTGGCTGTGGCTGCGGCCCGCCGCCGCCCTGCTGGCCCGACTGCACGCAACAAACAGCACCCGCAACTTGTCAGGCTTCCGTTTGCTTCTGCCAAGCGTAACACGCCAGCCCTCCCCCAGCAACGGATGCTCACCTGCCCGAACGCCTGCGAGCCGAGGCCCGGCGGCGCGGCGCCCTGCTGCGGCGGCCGCGGCTGCGCGGCCGGGCTGGAGGCGGGGCCTGGCTGTGTCGATGGAGACACTATGGGCGGCGGTGGCGGCGGCGCGCCCTGCTCCGGGGCCGGCTGCTGCTCCCCCCGGCCGGCCTCCCAGCGGGACTGCCGCGGCGGCTTGCCCTCCTTGGTCCCGCTGCGCGGCTGCAGCTTCAAGTCCTGCGAGCACAACCAGCTCCTGGCTCAGACTCGCCAGGCTTTGAATCGGGTGCCATCCAGCAGTGTTTCAGTGCAGCTGATCAAGTCAACAAAAGCCAAGCTTCCGCCGTTCGCTGCAGCGCCTTGCGGCAAGAGCAGAAGCGCCGCCATTCCCAGGCCGACGATCGCTTATTGCCAGCCACACAAGCACCGAGGCGCTGCCGCAGAGGAGAACGAGGGGCGAGCAGCGAGAGGGCAGCGGGGGCAGCTCGCCTTGCGGTGCACCGCCACCACCAGCAGGTGCAGCTGCGGCACGTCCTTCAGCGAGTGCACGCCGCCGCCGGCGGCCGCCAGCAGGCCCGCGGCCAGCCGGCTGCTGCCCAGCAGGTAGTACTCGCTCTCCCCCATCGGCAGCACGCCGCAGCGGTCCTTGGCCTTGTACTGCCGCAGCAGCTCCCCCAGCTGGCCCTTGTCGTCCTCCGTCGCCTCGTTCGCCAGCCTGCCATTGTCATCACGCCAGGGTGTCGGCGTCTGACCGACGAGCCGCATGGCGGCTGATGAGACTGGCAGAGTGAGCGCCCACATGGGACGCAGGACTAATGGCTCGACACGACTAACAGGGCTGCGACAGGCGCGGCGGTCTGCAGCCGGCCATTTGTCATGTCGAGCCATTAGTCATGCGCACCAAAGCCGCGCCCAGACTCTGCCTGGGTTCCAGTCCGCGCGCTGCAGAGGGCGCCCCGCGCTGGCGGCACGCATGTCTCGCACATGCCTGCATGTGGGTGCGTGTGCGTGGGTGGAAGGGGGGGAAAAGGGAAGACTGGCCTGATGAGGCCCAGCGAGATGGCGCGCGAGCGCGAGGCCTTCAGGCCGCGCATGAAGTCGGCCGCCCGGTCCAGCTGCACGCGCCCCTTGACGTCCGCCTGCCGCCGCGCTGCCGCTCAGCAACAGCGCGCTCCAGACAAAGGAGAATAGAGGGACCCGGGTCTCTGGATTGCCGACACTGAGGCAGCCCAAGCTGATGAGAGATGAGCCATTGAGGGAGCCCAGCCGCAGCCGACGCCTGAGCCCAGCCCCGGCCTGGACTGCAGCAGCTGATGCAGCTTGGACAGACGTGTGCTGCCTTTCAGCGCCTGTAGCTCGCTGGGCCGGTGGCGCACTGAGGCAAGAGACGGCCTGGGCTTTGCCACAGAGAGGGAAGCAAAACTGTCGTGAGGGCCCCTGAAGCGAACGGCACTGGCAGCGGCGCTTGGGGGCGGAGGGGCACCTGACGGGGCGGCAGGCCGGCCGCCAGTGCAGGGTTGCCGGCGAGGTATTCCATCACAACCGGCAGCGGCACGGGGCACGCGTTGCCGAGCACGCCGTGCCATATCTGCAGCAGCAGTAGCAGCCGGCATGCTCAGGCACAGGGAGCCTGACTCGTCCAGGCCGCAGATCTGCACTAGACCCTGTTTGCTGCTGCTGCTGCCGCTGCTGCTGGCAGGCACTGCTGGAGAGTGCAAGGCAGGCAGGACAGTGTGGGGCACTGCAGGCTCAAGGGGCAGCTGCCTCTGTCGCACAGCTGCGCCAGCGGGACAAGGCTGCAGCAAACAGAACAAGCCTGAGAGCACAGCATGCAGCCAGCCAAGCGCTGCAGGCGCAGCAGGGCCAGGGGAGCGAGGAGGCACCTGCTGCGGTTTGCCGGTCGTCTCAGCCACCACCAGCCCGTCCTCTTCTCCAGCTGCGGCCGCCTGGGCTGCGGCAGGCTCCTCCTCGCCCGGCTGGTACTCCGGCTCGCTGCCGTCCTCCTGGCCGGCCTCCGGCGGCCGCGCCTCCCACTCCTGCAGCGCGCTCGCCTGCAGCAACGCGCCGGGGCTGTCAGACCAGCGCCAGTCTCCCTGCCTGCTGATTGCAGCGGGGATCTCATATCCGGCAAGGCTGGCTGGCCGCGGCGGCTGAGCCAGGCAGACTGCTGCTGCAGCGTGCTTGCGGATGTTCGGACTGGAGGGATGACAGCTTGCGCGCGTGCTGCCATGGGACTGCCAACAGGGGACGGGCCTTGACGCTGGACCAGTCGAACGCGCTGCTGCCGGCTTTGATGGCCGTCGATCGGCCCTCCAGCGACGGCGTCGGCGGCAGCTCCCAGCTGCCGCGCTCGCCAGTCCCGCCCGAGCCTGTGCCCCCCAGACACGCCTCTCATGCCGCCTTCAGCTTGCTGCCGGCCGGCGCCAGTGCGGCCTGCCAGGCAAGCTGCCGCCAGCAGGCGGTGCAGCCGCTGGGCGGCCTGGTGCGCCGACGCACAATGGCATCGCCGCGAGCGCAGCGGCCAAGCGATACAAGGTGAGAGGGGGGAAAGGAGGCGTGCCTGCCGCCGCCTGGGCGGCGTTCTGCAGCTCCCCTGAGCCTGAGGGGCGCCGCGGCAGCTCCGTGCCGCCGGTCGCGTCGCGCGCCTCTGGCGTGGCCTGCGACAGCGGCAGGTGCGGCAAAGTGAGCCCCTGCTGTATGGGCGGGGCCTGTCTGCGCCCAGCCGTCTGAGGCGCAGCCTGCACTTGAGCTCCTGAGCCGGGCGGGCGGGACTGCAGAGACAGGTGAGCTGATGCGAGAAGTCCGAAGAACAAGCAGAGGCGCCTCCGAAGCATCAGGCGGGCTGCAGCCACCAGCATTGCTGCTGACAAGACGGGCTGCATGCAGCCCCCCGCGGGGCGGGAGGCCCGCTGTCCGCAGCCGGAGCGAAACAGAGCGGGGGCGGCGGCGCGCCTCCCGCCGGGCGCCGGGCCCCTCGCGCGGCGGCGAGGCGGTCGCGAGCGTCGAGTCTCGCCAGTCGACAGCGGCGCCCTCGCCCGAGCGCTTGCTGGCCAGCGCGGCCGCCGTGCTGAACTTGGCGGCCGCCTGCGTGTCCAGCACGGCCGCCTTCATCGCCTCCTTCTCCTTCTCCTCTCGCCACGCGCTGAGTTGCTGCGGGCGGGCGGCGGCGGCGCGCGTCAGCCGCCCGTCGCTTGGCAGGTCAGTGAGGGGAGCGGAGCCGCAGGCAGCGCAAAGCTGCAGATCCGACGTTCCATTCCTTTGGAGCGCGAAGCGAGCAGTTCCGCTGATTGAGCGAGCGACCTGCCAGCCGGCTGCATGCGATCTGCTAGGCTGTGGGCTGCCAGCGGCCCTGTGCGCCAGCAGCCACCTGCTCCTTCCCTCCAAGCAGAGCTTGCTGCTGGCCATTCAAGTACAGCCGAACCTGGGGCCGTTCAGTCGCTCGTGACAGCTTGCTCGACGGTCGAGGGGGGGGGGGGGGCGCGTGCCTTGGAGGCGAGCTCGTTGGGCGACAGCCGCACCAGCTTGGCGGGCGGGATCTCGCCGGCCAGCACGCGCCGCCGCAAGTCCGGGTTGGCCGGGTCCCGCAGGTTGAAGATGAGCGACCGGTACTTGGCCTTGTAGTCCTTGCCGGCGTCGCCTGCCGCAGGGGGTGGGGGCGGGGGGCCAGCAAGTAAGTGGTGAGAACAGGCGCGCCAGGAAGGAGGCGCTGTGGAACCAGATTGCGTGCTTCCCAGGCTGAACAGCGCAATCTTTCCAGGCGTTGTTGCTTTTCAGTGGGATGCTTGTCGTTGCAGGCTGCGGCCTGCTCTTGAGCAGCACCGCTGGCGTCTGGACATGCCATGTGTCGATGCAGGCGCGAGGCTGCGGCCTGAGGGCTCGTCCGCAGCTGCACATGGGGCAAAAGCCTCCCTAAAGCTGCCGGCAGCCTCGACTCGGGCTCCTGCCCGGTTGCGCACCGTACAGCGTGTACAGCGCCATCTCCACGCCCTCCGCGGTCCCCTTTGCCTCCGGGAGCTCGCCGCTCCCCGTCTCGGCCGCCACCTTTTCCAGCGCGGCCGCGATCTGCTCCACCGCCTTCTCCCGCACCTCGGCCTCGCTGGCCGTGTTGGACGCCTGGCCCTTGAGGCTGCCGCTGCGCCTGGGCGGCGGCGCCTTGCCGCCGCTGCCGCCGCCGCCGCCGCTGCCGCCTGCGCCACCGTCCGCCCGTCCTCTGAGCCGCTGCTCAAGAGCAGCTGTTGGGACGGCGGACAAGCTCGGGGCATGCTGCTGCTGCTGCTGCTGCTGCTGCTGGAGGAAGCTGAGCAGCAATCCGCGGCAAGGATTGCCAGCGAGCTGTTCTTTCTGAAAGCAGCCGCGAGAGGGGCGGCATGGATGCCCTGCAAAGATCGGCGAGTACGTCGACAGCAAGCCGTTGGAGAAGGGCACGGACGTGCTGATGCTGTGGCGGCAGGGAGGCCTGCCCCTGAGCGCACGCAGCCGCCTCGCACTTGTGCTATTCCAACAGGCAGGCGGCAGTGCGGCAGGGACTCGGCAAAAAGCGCACCGGCGGCCAGCTGCGACATGAGCTGCTTCTCGTACGCCTCCGCCGAGCTGAAGTCGTCGCGGCCGGGCCGCTCCTCGGGCGGGAGCGCCGCCATCACGTCGGCGCGCGCCTCCGCGCTCACATCCCTGCCCTGCGCAGGTGCGGTGCAGAGCCGGTCAGGCCCGGCTGGCAAGCGTGCATGGCAGGGAGCCTGGCAAGCGTCAGTACAGAGGGGCGGTGGCAGGCTGCCTGCAGGATGGCCTCCAGCTGCGCCTGCCGCTCGCCCGACAGCAGCTCCTGCGCCTTGGAGGAAAGCTTGATCTGGCGCCGCGGGCGGCCGGTCGGCCCGCGCGGCTCGCCTGCCTTGGTGACTGCGGCAGCAGGCCGCTGCCTCAGCGGCCCGCAATGAGAAGAGCGTGCACGGGCATCATGTGGAGAGGCGCGCACCGCGTTTGCGCTTCTTCTGCGCCGCCCCGCCGCCGTCTTCTGAGCCGCTGTCGGGCTCGGAGGCGCCGCTCCTCCGGCCGCCCCGCCTGGCCACCGCCAGCTCCTCGTCGTCGGACCCCTGTCGAGCGGCAGAGGGTGGTGGGTCGGCCGCCAAGCCGCCCGCGACTTGCTGCCGCTGCTGCCTAAAGCAACCGCCTGCATAGCGAGTAGGACAGCTGGAAAGGCGGCATGCCTCAGACGCGCTGGCATCCTCATCCATGTCCGCCTCCGCCTCCTCCTCAGCGTCGTCCTCTGCCATCGGCTCGCTCGCCTCCCGCTCGGCGCTGGCGGCGGCCTCAGCCTCGGGCTCCTCGCCGTCACTGTCCGGCGGCGGCGACTCTGCATACGGCCTTTCCTCCTCGTCCAGCACCTCGTTCGACGCCAGCTTGTGGCTGGCCGGCCGCGCCTCGCCTGCCAGCCAGTCGACGCCGGTCAGTCTGAAGCCTCGCCGGCAAACATCCGCCATGAAACAACAGAGGCTGAGACCGCAAGGAACGGGGCGCACGGAAGGCGATCGACTTGTCGGCGATCACCTCGGCCAGGTTGATATTCTCCTCTTCGTCCGTGGTGGTGTAGATGACATCTGCTCGCTGAGCTGCGACATCCACCTGCACAACCCCCGACATCCGGGGCCCAGCATGAGGCACAGACTCCCAGGGGGAGCTGTGGCACAAAATTGCAGAGCCCCGGGGCGTGACAGCGCCAACAGCGAGCGCGAAGATCACCTTTTGGACCTTGGCCGGGTACCAGACGCCATCGTCCGGCCACAGCAGGTAGAGCTCGCGCTTCAGCAGCCGGCGCGTGATGTCCGCCTCGCCTAGCAGCCGCATCACGTACTTGCGCTCCACACCGCGCGGTGGATCTGCGACCGTTTCGACCATCTCACCGCCCCCCATCTTTGCGCAGCTGCTCGTGCACCAAGCCGCTGACAAGCACTGCATCTTGGAGTGCAAACTTTGAGTGCAGCAGAAGCGGGCTGCAGCCAGAAACAGCGAGGTGCATGATGCAGCATGACCCACCCCCGTTCTCGTCTGAGCCTCCCCCGTCGTCCCACTTTTTAGGCGGCCGCGTCTGACGCCTCGCTCGGCCGCTCATCTTGCCTTTGTGCACCCTGCCTTTGAGGCGGTTAACGTTGGGAAAAGAAGAGGAGGTCGAAGGGCGAAAGCTAGGGCGGTGCTTACAATCGCCACGAATACCGAAATTTAAAGGTGCAGCTTGTACAAGCCGGCAGGCAGCATGGCCGGCGGCCAACAGCTGAGAAAAACACGAGCAGCTAGCGGTACAGAGACTCCGACTTGAGGTTGGCGGCCAGCTCCGGCTCCCAGCGGTCGCCGTTCTCCAGCAGCTGCATCCGGCAAGGCAGATGTTGGCATTATTAGCTTGGTCTGGACCAAGCAGGAAGGCGGCATCATTGCGGCAGAAAGCGAGACACGCCTTCTGCTTGTCGTACAGCAGCTCCTCCCGCGTCTCGGTGGAGAACTCAAAGTTGGGGCCCTCCACGATGGCATCCACGGGGCACGCCTCCTGGCAGAAGCCGCAGTAGATGCACCTGCAAATGCACACAGAAGGTAGTTGGGTGCCAAGCAAGGCGCACAAGAACAGGGATGCCCCGAAAGCACAGCCGGACGCGCACTTTGTCATGTCGATGTCGTATCTGCAGCAGCAGCACCCACATTAGTTGTCTGTCTTCATGGGATATCAATGCCAAGAAGATTTGCTCCAGTACTTCTGCAGGCAGCCTCGAGGTGGCGAATGGCCGCTCACCTGGTTGTGCGCCGGCTGCCATCCTCGCGCTCCTCCGCCTCGATGGTGATGGCCTGGGCAGGGCAGATCTGCGCAGCAGGGACCATTCAATTGGCATGGCTGTTGCCACCTTACTCATGCCCGCAAAGAGGCCAACGCCACGGCAACGGGACCTACCGCCTCGCACAGCTTGCAGGCGATGCAGCGCTCCTCGCCCGTGGGGTACCGGCGCAGCGCGTGCTCGCCCCGGAACCTAGGGCTGATGGCGCCCTTCTCAAACGGGTAGTTGATCTGCAGCCAGCCCGACGACGTCGGCGCCCAGGACCAGCTTTAGGCTGGCCAGGATCACCTTCTGCTGGCCGGCTGATTCGCAGCCAGGCCACGTGTGGAGCCGTAAGGAGTCCTACCGTGACCTTCTTGTCGAAGAAGGCACGCAGGGTGAGCGACATCCCGCGCATCATCTCTGTCAGGAAGAGGGTCTGGGCTGCCTGGTCCAGCACTGCGGCGGCGCGACAGCGCTAAGTCTCCTGGCGGGTCTCGGGACCTCCAAGCTGGCAGACGGGTCACCACGGCGCACCTCCTGCCATATCCTTGGGGACGCCCTGCTGCGCGTACTGGCGGTGCCGCTCGTCTGCACGCGCATCCATACAGCGTAAGTCACCACTTGGTAGTTCGCTGAATCGCCGGCCCGCAAGCGCCCGGGCATTCCAGGCGTGGTGCTCCTGGAATTCCCGGCTTGTTGCTCTAGAAAAGCAGCCTTCCGCCCGCTGTTGCTGCTGCTGCCACCGCGACTGTGCTTCCGATCCGGCACTAAGAATCTGCAGGCCATGGTAGCAGCGCACCGTCCTGGTCGGGCGTCGAATAGTGCCGCTGCTGCTGGCAGGCGGTGCCAGGCGCCGCTCGCGGCGCCAAGCGCGGTGCCAGCCGCCGGTGCGCCTGCCGTAGCATCGTGACGAGCCCCTGAAGTGCTTGGCAATGACAATTGCTTGTCGGTCGCCCTCCTGCTCAGGCATAGGGAAAGGGCGCCAGATCAATGCTCGACCACCACCGGTCTCGCATTAATCCAGGGAGCTTAAGCTGCCGATGGCAGGCGGCGTGCACTGCCGGGATCCAGGCTGCCGGGGCCCGGCGCCTTTCGGCAGGCGGGCGCCACGGTCAGCACTGCGGGGCGACATCAGAGCGCAGGCGCAGCGCGCAGGCCGGGCGACCGCCAAGGGGACGGTCAAGCAGACGGTGACTTCGAAACAGGGGACGACAAAGGGGACGGTGGTCCGGCAGACGGCGAGCCAGCGCGGCGGCAGGCGGCGGGATGTGAGTTTTCTGACATGTGCCTGGCATGCAGCAGCGGATTGGCAGCCTTTATCCGCACACTCTTGCCAGACACGCTTTGGAGAAGAGTTGGCATCGCCCTGAGCTGGCAGTCTGCGCGCAGCAAGGCGACAAGGGCCGGGATGAGAAGCGAGGCGGCCAGTTTTACTTCAACTTCGTCGGCTTCCCCTTCCCGCTGGGCCCCATCTTCACTCGCCCGACCGTGCGGATAGAGCTCGAGCGCGGCCGCATGTGGCTCTTCGAGCAGCAGCAGGCGCTCGCCTTCAGCAACGTCGTGACAAACATCCGCATGACGGTCATAAAGCTGAAGAGCGGCGGCCTGTGGGTGCACGCGCCGATCGCGCCCACGCAGTGCGACCCTGCTGCCCGGCCCTGCCACGTGCGTCCTGCCAGGCGAGCAACTCACGGCACCTCGCGCCCTCCTTGCAGGGAGTGCGTGCGGCTGGTGGAGGAGCTCGGCTGCCCGGTCGAGCACATCGTGCTGCCCACCTTTGCGTGCGTACCCTTTCCTACCTCTGCTTGCGCACAGCCTAATGCATGGAAAGCCTTGCGTCACTAAGAAAGGCCTGGCTCTGCCCCCGCCGCAGGTACGAACACAAGGTGTTTGTCGGCCCCTTCAGCCGCCGCTTTCCCTCCGCCCAGGTGCACGTGGCGCCCAGGTAACAACCCCAGACAGCCCGCCGCCCTGCCCACTGTTGCCAGGGGGCGGCCCCGGCAGACACGCCGTGCCTTTTGGGTGCAGGCAGTGGGCCTGGCCGATCCCGCTGCCGCCCCAGGCGGTCGGCATCTTCCCGACCAGCACGCTGCAGGACGACGACGAGAGCACGCCTTGGGGCGACGAGATCAAACAGAAGGTCTTTGCGGCCTCCGTGGGCGCGCCTCCGGCCTCCCCTCAGCCACACCCTCTCCAGGCGCATGAGCACTTGGCCAAAACACACCGACGCGGGCACTGCTGCAGCTGCCGGCGCTTTCGCACCCGAGCACTCGCATGCCTTTGGGCTCTGCAGCAGCAGCAGCAGCAGCAGCAGCAACAATCCAGGGGCAGCCGTGCCGCCGGCTCTGCTGCCTGGTCTGCCGTGCAGCAGCCGGCTCGCTCACCGCCCCCACCGACCTGCTCCGCCGCAGGCTTTGGCCCCTACTCGGAGGTCGCCTTTTTCGACGTGCGGTCGCGCAGCCTCATCGTGACGGACGCGGTCATCCAGGTGCCCTCGCGCCCGCCGGCCGTCATCCCAGAGGCGGCGCTGCAGAACTCGGGGCGCCGCGTGCCGTTCCCCATCGCGGCCGTCTGCAAGGGCGACAACGAGGCGGCGCCGCCCGCGCCGGAGGACCCCGAGGAGCGCCGCGTGCTGGGTGGGCTGCCCGCCTGGCGGTTTCGGGGGAAAGGGGGGGGGGGCATGCTGTCTTTGGCGCGGATGGAGAAAAAGTCAACGCAGGTTCCTGTGAGCTCCTCATGCAGGACAGCAGGCTTGCCTCAGTAGGTGAGTGCTGCCGGGGGCGGCATGGTCACTGCTCAGCATGCGCCCCTGTGTTCCGAGGGGTTGCTCCCGCGCAGCTGCTCTCTGCTGCTCGGAAGCGAAGGTCGGG
>BHFV01000444.1:0-18894 GCA_003568905.1 Trebouxiophyceae sp. KSI-1
GGCCAGAGCAGCGCCGCACCAAGTCCCTCCTTGACCGCAAAAACCCTACAAACCCTAGCCACCGGCGCGGCCGCAGGCTTCCTGTTCGACTGGCTGTACCCGAGCCACTTTGCGACGCTGCGCTGCTGCCTCGAGGCGTGGGCGGACGAGCCGGAGGTGACCACGGTCGCTCTCAAATTCATGGCCGAGTTCGTGCTGAACAAGACGCAGCGGCTGACCTTCGACGCCTCCAGCCCCAACGGCATCCTCCTCTTCCGCGAGGTCTCCAAGGCGCGCGCGCTCCCGCCGATTAGGGCCGCGTTAGGGTTCCTAGGGTTTCTGGAACCCTACGTCGGCCCGTTCGCGACATATTCTGCGGAGGGGTGTGCGGTCCGGTCCCCGAGGCGCGCGTGCTCCCGCCGATTAGGGTTTCTTGGGGTTTCTGGGGTTTCTGAAATCCTACATCGGCCGGGCTCGCCCCGGGCATTCTGCAGCGGAGGCGGACGGTCCGGTCCCGCGGCGTCCCCTTCTGCCCTGAAACCCTAGGAAACCCTAAGAAAAACCCTGCGAACGCCGCCACAGGTGCTGGTGACGTTCGGGCGGCGTGTGCTGGCGGCCGAGCCGGGCGGCGATCCGTACGGCCGCCGGTACAAGGGCATCTGGATCTGCTTCCAGATCCTCGCGCGCGCGCTGGGCGGCAATTACGTCAATTTCGGCGTCTTTGAGCTCTACGGCGACCCTGCCCTGAAGGCACCTCGACCGCCCCCTTAGGGTTTGATTCAGGGTCAGGGAAGGCGGGCACCCTGACCCTCGGCCACAGCCACCTGTGACCGATTTCGAGTCTTGGATGACTAATAAGGATGCCGGAGACCCTCTGGCCGCGCAGTCAGGCACAGACGGGCCGTGTAGCGTCTCGGCGTTCGAACCGCTTCCTTGGCCGCTTTCAGGCGCCGAAATTCGAATCCTGCGCACTCGGCGTTCGAATTTGAAACGTTTCCTTGGCACGTTTTGGCGCCAAAATTCGAATCCTGCGCCCCGCAGGACGCGCTGGACATCGCGCTGCGGATGGCGCTGTCGATTCCGCTCCCCGACATCCTGGCGTACCCTAAAGTGGCGAAAGCCTACTTCAGCCTGCTGGAGGCGCGTGCCCTCCCTTGTCACCCCTTCACCGCGAGCACCAAACTCGTGCGCTGGCCGAAACAAGTGATCCACTGATTTTTGGAGACGCGTCAGTGACGGGCTTCCAGCGTTCAGGACAAGGCGAATTTTAAATTGCGAACCGTGGAATGAATCGTTTTCCCGTTTGCGAGGGCCTCACAGAATAATCAGGCACAAAAAAGGAAAATGGCACCCCCCCTCTTCCCCTTTGGAGCGGGCACTGCCTGCCAGGGTGCAGGCTTATGCTCCCCTGCCGCATTGCACAACACCAGGCTGTCAGGCTATGTGGCTCGCTTGCACCCGAAACCCTGAGTAGGGTGCATTGCCAAATACTCGGAATCCGCAGGAAGCCTAAAGCGCCCTCCTGTCAGCAGCGCGCGAGGCGTGAGCCAGAACCCTCAGGCCCCCGGCCCAAACCCTAAATTTGAAACGAGCACCACGGCGCTCCAACCGCCCCGAGCTCGCCGTGATTTCAGGCCCCGGATCGACGAGCGTGCAACCCTGCGGAGGGTTTTATCGAGAACCCGAAACAGAAAACCCTAATGGAGCCCTCGCGGACGCGCAGGTGCTGGCGCACAACCACACTGGGGTGATTGCCGGCACGGACGGCCCCACCTTTGCCTTTCTGCTGCAGTCGCTCGATGCCGGCGTCAAGAGTCTGGACGTATCGATCAGCAGCATGTGCGCGACCAGCATCGATAACCTAGCAGGGTTTTACTTCAAGGCGGTCCACGGCGAGGACGCGCCGACGCCCGCCGCCCAGGTGCGCGCCTTTACCCTAACAGGGTTCCGCGCCGGTGCCGTCCGCAGAGGGGCGGATCGGGCTTTGCGACCGGCCAGCGAAACCCTACTAGGCGCGTGCGTCCGAGCTCCGCCGTCGTGGGCTCGCCGAGGCGGCCGTTCGGACGGATCGAAGAAACCCTAGCAGGTCCTGTCGCTGACTCATCATCACTGAGCGTGACTCGCGCGCAGGCGATGGCGGAGCACCTGGCGGCGCGCCCCGAGCTGCTGCCGGGCCTGCTGGGGACGCTGTTCGAGATAATGCTGTTCGAAGACTGCTCAAACCAGTGGAGCCTGTCGCGGCCCATGCTCAGCCTCATCCTGGTCAACGAGCGGCTCTATCCGGAGCTGCGGGCCCGCATGGTGGCTTCCCAACCGGCCAGTCGGCAGGCGCACCTGGCCGCCTGCCTCGACAAGCTGATGGTCGACGTGCAGCGCAACCTCGAGCCGAAGAACCGCGACAAGTTCACGCAGGCGCGACCCTGGACGTTTCATTAGGGTTTTTCTAGGGTTTCGGTAGGGCAGGCAGGGTCTTTTTTCGGTGGTTTCGTTCACGCGAAGGCGCCTCGGACGGGGAGCCGGGACGCTGCGACGAGCTCGCCTGGGCGCGTCTCCTCTGGGGTTTCCTCAGGGTTTGGTCTTCAGGCTGGCCAGCCCCTCATCGGTCGATAGAGGGGGGAGGGTGCTGAGTCCACAGGCTGTCCGCCCACAGGCTGTCCGGCTGACAGGCTGTCCGCTCTGCCGCTGCAGAACCTGACGGTGGTGCGGCACGACTTCCGGTCCAAGGTCTAACGCCTAGGGTTTCGCGCTTGCCCCCTAGGGTTTCGCGCCGGACCCCTAGGGTTTCGCGCCGGCCCTAGGCAGCCGCTGCCAGCGCGAGGCGCGCCGACTGCACTGACTGAAACTCAACACAATCCCGCCCCCCCTCCTGCTCTGGAAGCTTCGTGCTGCCCCTTGTTCTTCTCGGTGCCCTAGTGGCGAGTCTCGGGGGCGCTGCCGCGTCTGTGAGCGCAGCAGCAGCAGCAGCCAGCAGCAACAGGCAGCCGTTCCAGTGCCTGCTGCTGCCAGAAGACTGGCACCGCTCCAGCAGCAGGCGTGTAACGGCGCCCCAGGATTGCCGGCCCCTCAGCAGAACGCAGCGAGCGCTGCGCGCCTCGGTGGCAATACTCTGGGCTTCTGGCGGATGTTCGATAACGACCCCCGGCAATTCCTTCTCTCCAGCAGAGCTACTATGGTGTTCAGCGCCAGGCTGTTACAACCGGACAGCCGCTGCAGTGCGCGTATGCAACGTGGGTTTAGGGTTTAGGGTTGCAGAGAGGGGCAGGCCAGGGAGCAGTCGGCCGCTGCACGAGACGGTGCCTCGGCTTTGTCAGGAGTCGGGAGCTCGGAAGCGGGCGGCAGCGGCAGACAGGAGGACGGCAGCGCCGAGGTTTTCGTGTTTTGCCTGAAAACCCAAAAAAACAAAAAACTTTGAATGGCAGCGCGAGGCAAAGCCGGCCGGCCGCGGCGCCGCATCTTAGCCGCGCTGCTGCAGCTGCTCGGGTCGCTGAGCGGCCGGCTGCTGCGGCTGCGCCTCCCTCGCCGCCTGCTGCCCCTGCTGCTGCTGCTGCGGTTGCTGCTGCGGCTACGGCTGCTGCTGCTGCTGCTGCGGTTGCTGCTGCGGCTGCTGCTGCTGCTGCGGCGGCGGCTGCGGATGCTGCTGCGGCGGCGGCTGCTGCTGCTGCAAGGCCTCCTGCCGCGGCTGCTCCCGCTGGCCGGGCTCCGCAGTCGGCTTGCCCGGCGACGGCTCGGGCGTCTCTGGCGGCGCCGTCGGCAGCAGCTGCCGGCTGCGCATGCGCTTTCGCGTCTGCCGCTTGTCGATGATGGTCCCGGCCTGCGGTTTAGGGTTCAGGGTTTCAGGACCTGCGTTTCAGGGCCTCGAGTGTGACGTAAACCCTCAGCAGGGTCCCGCACAGGGGCGGCGGAGACTGGCGCAGAGCAAAGGGGAAGTCGGCGAGGAGGAGGCAGGGTTCCCCCCGGATCTCAAGCCCTACAAAACCCTAGAGTCCGGCCAAGCCCTAGGGGTTGGTGCGGGCGGCGCGCCGTGTTGGTGAAGTTGAGGATGCCCATGAAGAGCATCAGGCCGCCGGCGATGGCGACGCCTCGGGAGCCTCGCAGGTCGCTCTCGTGCCGCTCGAGCTCCAGGAAGCCCTCAGCCGTTCCGAAGGCGCCCGCGTTTGCCATGATCATCTGCACACCTGCGGCCCGCGTCGCCGGAGCTCCGTTTCTAGGGTCTCTAGGGTTTCTAGGGTTTCCAGGTCACAGGTGAACCGTGATTTTCGCCAAAACCCTAAGGGTAAACCCATTTGGTTACCCTAAACCCAAAAGGGCAAATCCCCGGCCGAGCAGGCGCACTGGGTCCCCGAGAGCCTGCAGAGTCTGCGGCGTCCCCGCTTCAGTACATGTTTAGGATCTAGGGTTTAGGAGCAGGGCAAATCCCGGCTGGCGCCACGGGCGAGTCCTGTGATTCGCGACGCCACCCTAGACCCTAAACGCTGCGACTGACGTGGCGCACTCCTTGACCTGGACCTTACAACCCTAAAATTGGAAGGAAACTCGCGCAGCTGGGACGGCTGCCGCCGCAAACCGCAGCCCCTGCTCGAGCTGCCGGAAGCTGCCCCTGCCACAGCGGGCGCTCTTTCGGCCCCAAAACCCCACCAGGGTTTCTACTCGGTCCCAAAAGCCCACCGGGGGCTCACTCCCCACCCCGTGCAAACCCTAAACCTTTAGGGTTTGGGGCACGGAGGCAGGCGCACCTATCACGCACTGGAACAGCTGCAGGCCGAACAGCAGCGGGTACAGCAGCACCAGCTGCCCCGAGCCGCCGCTGGACTCGCCGCTGACGACGTCCATCGCCCGGTTCTTCCCGAGAGCGATGCGGGTGTACATGCGGCGCCGCTGGTACCGGTTTTGGAGCGTCATCACCACGCTCTGCGGCGCAGAGGGGCGAATGTAAGGTTCTAGGGTTTCAGGGTTCGGGGGACCAGGGTTCAGGGCGGCGGGCGGGCGCACGCCTGCCAGCAGGACCACCAGACCCACTTTTTGACGAACATCTGGACGGATGGCGAGTCGACAGGCAGCGTGAGCACCAGCATGCAGGTGGCAATCGACCAGTAGTGGTGCCGGATCCACCACACGCGGATGCCGCTGCCGTTCACCTGCGCGCCGCGGCGGGCGTTAGGGTTTGGTATCAGGTTTAGGGCTTTGCCAGGGTTTTTCGACAAGGTCGCACACCCCGGGCCTCGCCGCTCAGTTGGATGGTTTATTTTTCGCAGCGCGGCTCGAACTTAGGGTCTAGGGTCTAGGGTTCAGGGTTCAAGGGTCGATCTGCAGGAGTCGGCTTGGGGTTGGGTCGGTTGCGCCCAAGAGGCCTTGATCTGATCTTCTCGGAGGAGAGGCAGCAAGAGGGGGGGGAGGGCCCAGAGCACGCCCTCGACTAGGTTTCCAGGGTTTGCGAGTTCTGAACCCTATTACCCTAGGGGCAAGAGGGTGCCCCCGCGGGTCCCTCGAGTTTCCGAACATTCCCTATACCCTGAACCCCAAACCCTAAGAAACCCTATAGGATTAAGAGCGCGCCTTGAGCACGTTCTCGCGCAGCGCGAGCGCCGTGTAGACGTACAGCAGCCAGCAGAGGAAGAGCTGGATGGCGACCATGTAGGGTGGAGTCAGACTAGGGCCGCTGCCGTGCGGTCGCAGGCGGTCGACCAGCAGCAGCGCGCTCGAGGCGGCGAACAGCAGCCAGCCGATGCGGTCCCGGAAGGCGTGGTACTCCTCCTTGAGCCGAATCGCCTCGTTGCGCTGCGGCGCGCCGCGGCGGGGGTTGGAACCGCGGTCTCAGGGTTCCTCGCTGTCGAGGAGTTGCGAAGCGGTGGAAGGGGGGGGGGGGTCGCATATGGCCAGGCGTGCTGGCTTTGCCGTGGGCTGCCAGTGAGATGGGTGCTTATGGGCCGTGCGGGTGTGGGCTCCCTGGCCTGAGGAAGACTGCAGCAGGGCGTGGGAGGCATTGAAGCTTTCGTGCGGTGGGAGTGAGGCGGCAAGCGGGCCTGGCTGTGCCTGGGCCGACGGCAAGCCTTGCTGTGTGCGCGGCAGCAGGAGGGGTTGGGGGAGTAAAGTTGCCTGCAGCGTGACCACGTTGGTGCGCGCGCCCACCAGCAGGCTGAGCAGCGCGGGCGTGCGCTGCTTGCACAGCTTGCGCAGGTCGCCGCCCGGGCCATGCCCCTCGACGATGCCCTTTGCGCGGCGCAGCACCTCCACCTCGCCGTCGTCGTTCGTCTCGCGCAGCGCCAGGCTGATCTCCTTGCGCAGCTCCGCGACCTGCGCCCGACATCTTTCTCCTCTGGTGTCTCTGTTGTTGCGACGCCCAGGCGCGAGTGCAGCAGAGAAAAGGCGCGCCTCCTGCGCCAGCGAGTCGCCCTCACCGACGACGCGCTGGTTGTACGTCGCCACCTTCTGGCTCAGCGCCTTCCTGCAGCAAATGCGGAGTCCCGGTTGCCTGGGGGCATGCCTTGGCGAGTGGCAGGCGCGCGAGGGAGGAGGCTGGGCCGCACCCTCGCGAGACCAGGTGCTCCACATCCTTGACAGGCGCGACGCGCTGCGTGGCGGCCGTTGGCGTCAGTTTCCCGAGCGCGAGGTTCCCATGCCTGCACATCCCCGCTTTGCCCTGACCTGGTTGCGGTATTGAACATCCCGGTATTTGAGAGTTTTAGAAATGAAAGCAGAGCAGATCACTCACGTCGGGCGCGTCGCCGTCCGCCATCACTCCACCTCAGATGCGCATGCGGGTGTGGGTTGCAGGTGTTTTTTGTGCGCCAATTCCCCCCGCCTGACCGGACCTAGACACTGGTAATGGATTCCAGGCACGAGCCAAGCACGATGCTGAATCGCCCGGCTCGCTTGAGCGATTTCCAGGTTGGGGCCGGCCGCCCTTCTGATGCCGAAGCAGCCGGCTCGCCACTGCACGTGAGGACGGCACCCGTGAGACGGCTGCCGAGCGTCGCAGCCATGCAGCTCTTCGTCAAGACCGGTGCGCCGCCGCCCTCTCTCGCCAGCACGCCTGATCTCTCGTGAAGGCCTGCTCGCCACCGCTTCTCGCCGTGACCCTCGTTGACTGACGTGCTCGTTCGTCCCGCATGCAGACCGCACACATACGTTGCAGGTCGGCGCCGACGCCACCGCTCGCGATGTGAAGGAGCAGATCGCCGCGCTGCAGGGTGAGCCCTCAGCCCCGGAGGCGGCTGGGCGGCAGCGGTCAGGCGCGGGGCACGCCATCCCCCGGATGCTGAGCCGAGCGCGGGCGTCTTGCAGGCGTGGCGGCGGAGGAGCAGCGGCTGGTCTTTGCCGGCCGGCAGCTGGCCGATGAGGCCCGGCTGGCCGAGGCAGGCGTCTCCGACGACTCCACGCTGTTCGCGCTGCTGCGGCTGCTGGGTGGCGCCAAGAAGCGCAAGAAGAAGACCTACACCAAGCCGAAGAAGCAGAAGCACAAGCACAAGTCGGTCAAGCTGGCCGTGCTCAAGTACTACAAGGTGATGGCCCGTGCCTTGCTCACCCGCCACGGCAGCCTCGCCCTCTCACGGGGACCGGCGCTGCCCTCCGCGCCCGGCCCCCTCCAGCCCGGCTGCCTAGACTGATCGGCGTGGGGCGGCCCCGGCCGCCGGCCATGCCCGGCTGACAACCGGCGTCTGATTCCACGGGATGCGGCTCGACCAGTCGCCGCCTCCTACTCAAGGCCAGACCACATCCGCCTTGCGAAAGGCAGGCATGCCGTGACGGCATGCCCCCCCCATCTGCCCCGCAGGTCGACGACTCTGGCAAGGTGCAGCGCCTGCGCAAGGTCTGCCCCTCGGAGGAGTGCGGCCCAGGCATCTTCATGGCCACCCACTTTAACCGCGTCTACTGGTGCGTGTCGCCTGCCTGCATGTCGCGCAGCCTCTGGCGTGTCGTGGGATGTTTGGCCCAACATCTCCCGGGTGTGCTGACGGTCCTGTGGGGGTGCGGCCTGCAGCGGCAAGTGCGGCCTGACCTACATGTACGACCAGGAGGCCGCCTCCTAGGCGACTGGGTCTGTTGTGTAACCAATGGATGCCTCACCTCGACGTCAGAGTCCCCGCATCAAGGCACAACGATGGTCAGAGCACGCACCACGGCCGGAGTGCCACTTTTGGCGAGTTTTAAGGCTGCAAATGCGGCGCGCTTTTGATGCTAGCTGTCTGGGGAGCTATGACGAAGTCGGGGGTTGGTTAAGTTACCCCGTCACATGGCTGCTGTGTGCGAGTGGACAAGGTCAAAACTTTGAAAGGAAAGATGGCCGTTGTGACGACGATTGAGGCGCCTCTGCCGGGCTGGATCGACAGCATTGTGGCCGTCGACTCCTTCTTCGCCCCATGCGAGCGCTGCGCATTCGAGGGCAGCCGCGGCAGCACGCGCGACCGGCAGGCCAACTTCTTCGTCGTGAACAGCCGGCGCCGCAACCTCACCGCCTGCTCGCACTGCAAGCCGGCGCTGGAGGCGGACGGCGCCGTCACGCTGCAGGCGCGCCACCCCCGCCTGGCGCCGTGGCAATGCGCGGCGGAGCCCCGCCGCCCGCGGTCGCGTCCCCCACGCATTCTCGCACCATGCCCCCTGTTGCGCCGTACTGCACCGGCGTTGGGCGCCGCGGTGGCGTCGCCGCGCCCCCGCGCCCGTTGTGATGCAGTGAAGAGCCGCCGGGGCGTCGTTGCGCGCGTTCTGACGCTGCTTTCCGTGTGCCCGCAGATCCGGCGGTCTTCCCACCACGGTGAGCCTCTTCCCGGCCAGTCCGCAGCTCGCGTTGCGTCGCATTCGCCGCAATGCGATGCGAGATATTTTCCTGTCTTCTCGGCGCGGCCGCCGACGCTCGCGCTGTCGCTGCAGACGTGATCAAGATCGCGGACATGCAAAAGCTGTGCCCGGAGGCCGTGCAGAGCGTCCAGGTGTGCCCTCAATCCGCCCAGCCGCCGTCTTCGGGATTGGTGACATGCGCACTTCGTTGGGCGCTTCGCACGCATCGCGGAGCGTGTGCAGCTGACAGCATCTCATAAGTGCATTGCGTCAGGCTCGCGGGCAATGCTTCCGTACGAGTAGCCGCGCTTTAGCCCCGGTCAGCGCTCGGATCCATGGCGGGCGGGCTGACGGCTGCGGCGTGCCGCTGCAGAGCTACACGATCAATGGGCAGAAGGTTGCATTTTTGCGGCGGCGCGCGGTGCCCAAGGAGGCGCGCGCTGGTCCGATGTGCGTGACCTGCTGCCGCAGCCTGCAGGTCCGAGCCGCACCCTGCCCACACACACACAAGCTTGTTTGGGTGCCGTCCCTGCCAGCCGCACTGACACATTGCCCGCCTTGCAGGATAACAACGCGTTCTGCTCGCTGGAGTGCAAGCGCATCCGCACAGGACCCCCTGCCTCGCCGCTGGCAAGCTCGGCCAGCTCGGGCGGCTCGCCCCTGGCGCCCGCGGCCGGCGAGTGGAGCTCCTTCAAGACGCTGTACTCGTCTGCCAGCCACTCCAGGTGTGCTCCCTCGTCGCAGCCAGTCAGCAAGCTGCAGTGTGCCCCTGCATCCTTGGCGGCTTCTGACGCAGCCGTGCTGTGGGCTGCTGCAGCAGCGACGACCTGAACAGCCCGCCCAAGAAGCGTCGCAAGTCGGCGCCGCGGCAGTCCCCCTGGGAGTAAAGCTTCCCAGCCCATTCAAGCCCCCCCTTTTGACGCGGCGCACCCCCCCGGCCAGCCGATTCCACACCGGCCGGGCGCCCGCCCCTTGACCATGACCCCCCATTGGACTGCTCCCTGTACGCGTCCCCCGTGCTGGAGAGCAGGAGGCACCATTCCATTGTAGCACCAGCAGCCAGTGCCCCCGCCTCCAAACTCCCGCAGGGCCCCCCCTCGGGTTCCCCAGCTGCTTCGCCTCGAAATCGGATTGCCACACCCCATCGATTGCCAGACCACAAAAGAATCGATTGCCCTACCCCTCCCTTTCCCCCCGCTCTGTCGCGGTCCCCTCTGCTTTCCTCGCCAGGCCGCCCGGCGGCGCGTCGTGTCAGTCCCTGAGAGCACAGCTCGTGCCTGGTTTCCTAGCTTCGCCCCTCGCCACCAGGCAGCGGCGCCCAGGCCACCCTCCGGGGAAGCCCACCCGCCCTCGCACGCCACCGAATAGCTATCCCAAGCGTCCGATCCGGGGCCTGCTGCGCCCCCCTCCCCTTTCCGCCGCCCACGTGCGCATTGAGAGTCTCAGGGCCGCCTGCTGAGGCGACCCAGCTGGTCTCAAAGCGAGAGAGGCGCAGACCTCCCCAGCCCCAGCGGCAGCGCCGCCACCGATCGGCTGCCCGCCGGCTCGGCCCCCCGATCTGCTGCCGGAGCTCCCCCACCAGAGAAATAAACGTTTTGACTGAGTGCAGCGGCTTGCGCCGCCGCCCGCCTTGCCTTTCGAGCAAACGCGCCCGGTCGGAGGCCTCTGGGCCCGCGCGCATTGCGCAGGCCGCCCTGCCCCCCCGGGCTCCTGATTTGATTGCTGCCGCCCCGCTCTCCTCGAGCCTAGTCAGTGCTTGTCCCAACCCCCCCCCCCCCCCCCTGCCCTGGCTTGCAGGCGCAGGGCTCGCGTGTTTGACAGCTTTGCGGCGCACCCGCTGCCCAGGGGGCATGGCCAGTCCTGACTTTTGGCTGCGCAGCGCAGCCCATGCGCAGGGAAACGACGCTTTCTTCGCGGCGGCCCCCGCCCGCTGTGTAAATTCGATTTCTGCTCGGATACCGAGCTGTTGCAACACGCACCACCCCACCACTGCCGCACATAGCACGACCACTGCTGGGAAAGTCGGGAAACACGATTTCCCCGAATAAGGGGAGAGAATCAAGTGGAAAACGTGCCATGCAGCCCAGACAGCCTTTTCTGTCAGGGGAAAAAGGAGTGGAATTCTACAGGTGACTAGACTAGAGACTGTTTCCAAGCGGCCTTGCATGTAATCGCCATCAGAGAGCAGGAGTTACAGGCGCTTGGAGAGCAGCTTTGTTTCAGAAGACACCCAGCGACTGTTCAACAGGGCATCAGGAAGAACGGCGGCTTTCAAGCGGGTGGAGTCAGCAGTGATCATACAGCAGCGGCGGCAGCCTCCTCGCGCCACCAGGGACTGCCTGCCTCGAAGGTCTGCCACTGGACAGGCTCGGCACAAGGCGCGAGCTTGCGCTGGTCGCTCATGTGGAGATTGCAAGCCCGCAGCCGCGCGCACTGCAGGCCGATTGCATCTACAGGTGCCGCCGGCCGCGGCTGCCCCTCCTGCAGAGCCGCCGCCGCCGCCTCAGCATCCCAGGCCTCGAGAGCCCTGGCCGGGCCGTCCATGAAGCTTGCTCCCTGTGTGACAGCATCCCTCCTCACGGCGGCGGCGTTCCCGCATCGTGGCGACACTCTGCGGCTGTGTGGTTTCTTGATGTGTTTGGGAACTGGTGACTCCCAAACTGCCCCTATCAGGCGCAGCTGGGTGCGCTGCTTGCCATCAGACGGCCTGCTTTGCTGTTCGACCCGAGAACAGCATTATCATTACCATTACCATCACCGTTATCGTTATCATTGTCGTTATCATTGAAAGAATGAAAATCTTACATTCTTACAATCACAGTTCATCTTTGTGCTCCGAGCCACAGCGCACTCGCCCAATCCCGGACCCTCGCCAGCCTCGCTTCCGACGCCCAAGGCGACAACCGCCTGCTGTCGCAGCTGCCGGCTCCTCTTTTGGAAAAACAAGAGGAGGCGCGCCTGCAAACCGCCCTCGCCAGGCTCCGGCACGCCATACAGGGTGTCACCGCAGACAGGTGCGCCGACGGCAGCCAGCTGCGCCCGGATCTGCCAGAGTCGGAACAGCCTCAGCGCATGCGCGGCAGGGCGCACGCATGGGCGCTTTAGGGTTTACCTAAACCCCAAAACCACAACGCGCCTCGGTCTCCGCGCCCTTCCTACAGGTGATGTGGGGGGGGGGGGTCCTCGTATCGATTGGCCTCGTACCGATTGGCCACTTTTTCAGAGCTGCCCGATCTCTGTCGCAGCAAAGCTCACTGCTGGAGTGCCTGCTCGCTCCCGGCGGGTCGTGCGAGCCGTGCTTTAGGGCTTAGAGAAACCCTAATGCGCAACGACCGTGAAATCCATCTACACCTGCAGCCCCGTTTCACACTCCGACGGGTGTGGGCTGCGCGCCTGCGCCGCTGTCTTTCGCGGGCAGAGGGGGGGGGCAGGCCTGGTGCGTGCGCCCTGTCTTCAGCTCGATGAGAGCTTCCCACGCTGCCGGCCCCCAGCGGGCCGCCGCCCGCCCCGTCAGTGCCACCCGCTCGGCGCTGAGCACCACCAGCTCGCTGCGCTTGCCGCCTTGCTCGGGCCCGTCGTGCACGCGTGTGCGCGCCGAGCAGCCCTGCCGCCGCCTGTTGGCCAGCAGGTAGTGCACCAGCTGGCCTGCGGGCGGGCGGGGTCCGGCCACTTTTAGGTTTTAGGGTTTTGGCTCGGCCCCTATCAGCTGCAGATTGTTGGCTGCTCGCGTTTCGGAGTCAGCTCTGAACCCTGGACCCTAACGATAAAACCTAATGGACTCGGGCGCCAGACGAGCCACCCGGGCACAGGCTGTCGTCTTTCACCCCCCCCGCACCCGAACCCGCCCCCGCCCCTCCGCCGCGATGTAACTCACGCAAGTCAGATTAGTGACCCTCTCAGCTTGCAAGCTGACAGCTCCAGCAGGGGGGGGGGGGTGCCTAGGGGCGGCTCGGCATGAGTCAGCGCCCTGTAATGCTTGGCCACGCAGGGCTGCCCATCCGGACGAGTGGACGCCTGCAGGTGATTGAACAGTGCGGCGAACGCGGGCCGCCGCGCCAGCAGCACCACCCCCTCCGTGCAGTGATCCAGCCGGCTCGTGATCAGCAGCGGCGCGGCGCAGCCCAGTGCCTGCGGACGGTTCCGGGGGTGAAAATTTCGGGTTTCTGGGGGCGAAATCGAGGCTCTGGGGGGCATGTTGCCTCGATGTGCCTATTAGGATTTTAAGGGCCGAAATCCGGGTTCTCTCGGGCGGGCTCATGCGCGCGAGATCTTATCGAAACCGGGTGCAGGCAAAAGGGACGGGTTTGGTCGCATGCGATCGAGAGGGTCCCTGGGTCTTGACTTGCATCGCCACATCTGGCAGCCATGAAGGCAGTGCCCTCTGCCATCGGCAATGCGCATGAGACATGACAACAGCTCTTGGGGCGTTCACCCGCTGTTGCGATCGTCACCAACCGGCCGCCTACTATCTGTGGAATCGGCAGCAGGGGGGGCTGGCCTTGGCTGTGAGCGCAGGCGCGGACTCGAGGAGGTTGTCTGACGTTGGGGCCGTCGGCACGCACGGCGGCTTGCTGACAGCGACAAAGTCGGGGCAGGCATGCAGGATGCGTGCCTGTGCGGCCAACGGGTCTCAGCCGCCTGGCCCACTTCCAAAGCCCCTGGTTTATGGTGAAGGGTTTGAGATTTAGGGTTTACGCCCTAAACAGGAAGAGTGGAGTTAGGGATGGGAGTGGGGTCGGTCGCGCCTGCCAGTCATAGGCGTAGGCTGCCGGGAAGCGCTTGGGGTGGCAGTGCACGCGGACAAAGGCGTGCTGCTCCACTCGCGTGTCCTGTGCCACCCGCCTTGGCACGTCCAGGGAGGGCTGCATCCATCCCCAAACACTGCCAGCTCAGCACCCACTACAGTCTCGCAGCAGAGAAATGGGCGAGGGAAAGGCGCACATCCTTGCTGGCAGCTGCCTCCCTGCCCGCCGCCCTGGCCGCCCGCGAGCGCTCGACCTGCTCTGGCGTCATGGCCGCCAGCTGGCCGGGCGGCAGCTCAGGGAGCACCCGGCAGGTGTAGATTGCGCCAAAGCGCAGGAGCTCCAGCACCAGCTCCTGCAGATCTCAGTGCAGATTTCAGAGCAGCAAGCAGTCGATGAACGACAGTCGAAGAACGGAAGAGCACGCAAGAGGCAAGTGGAGCACCTTCGGCATGCCTAACTCTTGTACGACGACATCCAGCAGCATGCCTGAGTCCTTCACGATGATGTGCTCCACACGTGATCCCAGTCGTTGCTCGGGCGGCGGAAACGCCACAGCCGCCTTGGCCGTCGCCCATGGGTCCTCGTCAGAGGTGGCATCGCTGCTCGCCGTGGCGGCAGCTTTACGGGGCGCGATGCCTCTGGACGCTTGGCAGACCAGCTTGTCACGCAAGACGGCGCCAAATCCTGGGCTCGCTGTGGCCAGTCGGCAAAAGCAAGCAGCAGGCTGCTGTAAGCAGGCCGCCCAGAGACAGGATGGAGCTATGGTGGCGCGGTGCTCAGCTTGGCGAGGAACCGCTCGTGGATATGTTTGCAGTGCTGAGAGGAGGGCGAGCGAGCGCTTTTGTGAGCTAATGACCAAAGCAGCATGCTGAGGCAACCCTGCGAGTGCAGTTGCATGGACTCCATGCAACGGATCAGAAGCGAGCGGAAGTGGTGTTACACGCGGCCGAGCGGCCCAAAGGGGGGGAGAGGGAGCTCAGGCGACCAGCTGCACGGCGCCGCCGATCTCCTTGATCTTCTTCTCGGCCAGCTTGGACACAAACTTGGCGCGCACGAGCACCGGCTGCTGCGGCAGCTCGCCCTTGCCCAGCACCTTGAAGATGCCGAACTTGGTGACGTCGATCACCGCCGCCTGCTTGCTGTCCTTGGCCGCGTCTAGCCGCGCCTGCAGCACCACCCAGGCGCCATACTCAGCACCCGACAGCTTGCTCAGCAGTGATGAGCTGATGGGCGACTGACACATGCACATCGGGGGCAAATCGATCCAGTCAACGAGATGAGAAACAGTTGGCTGGATCCGGCATCCAGGAGTTCAAGGTGTGAGAGGCAGACCTCCTCGCCGACGAGCGCCCAGAGCTTGTCCAGGTTGATGATGGGGCAGTGGTACTGGTTGCGCGTCTTGTGGAAGTGGCGCATGCCGACCTGCGGGCCGCGCGCGCACAACATTCAGCGCCTGCATGCCTGCTGCTGGGATCGAGTTGCGGAGCTGGCCTGCGAGCTAGGCATGCGACCATGCGTAAGTCAGGCAAGCGCAGCTGCCAGCGGGGACTTTGCCGTCGACGTTAGCTCTGCAGCCATAGTCTCTCGCCCCAGGCTGCGAGTCTACAGTGAACCAACTGGACGCTCCTCGCGCCGGGTCTTTGGATGGCTGGGACAACTCGCCTTGCCAAAGTAACCTGGATGGTACTTGTCGAACATGATGCGGTGGTGGTGCTGGCCACCAGCATTACCGCGGCCGCCCGGGTGCTTCCTGTGCTTGCCGATGCGGCCGTGGCCGGCGGAGACGTGCCCCCGCTTCTTCCTGTTCTTCTTCAACCCTGCAAGCCAGTGCCGCCGACCATCAGCACACCCGACTTCCCATCACACTTTTCCTCCCTGGCCACAACACAGCCGTTCTCGTCCAGGCCAGACCAGAGGAGTCTGCAGGCTTGATCGCGCCCTGCCCTGCGGCCTCGCCGCCCCGACCTCCCTCCCACGCCAGGCATGTTGCCTTGCAGAATACCAGGTCGGCCTCGAACGCTAGAGCAGCGGCGCAGCCTTCACACTGCGCCAGATCCCCGCGCCGCCTCCCTGCTGCCGGCAGGTCCAGACGGCGAGCACGAAAAAGGGCCAGGGATGCGAGGCGCAAGGGCGTACGCGTCGTCATGGTGCCGTTGTCTAGCCGTCCGCGGTCGACAGAGGGCGAGCTCGCCCGGCCGCCGCACCGGACATTGTAAGCCAGGCTGGCCTTCAACGGGAAGCGCGAAGCGCGCGGGCTGCAACTGAACGAGCCGCGCAGGTACTGCGTTCGAGCAAACATGGTGCGTCCCGCTCCGCGACACCTCGGTTATGCGAGTGCCGATCGAATTCTTGAGGCATGGTGTCATGCCTTGGTATGCTCAATGCACTTCCCTGGTTCACTGCTGCAGCACGAGCCTGTGCTCATCGATCAACCGCGCGTGCGCGCGCTGGTCGGCAAGCAACAGCGACACCGGCGCGGCCGAGTGGACGTGCACTACCTGGTGGCGTTCGAAGGCGAGTCGGAGAGCGAGCAGGAGTGGTACTCCGCCAAGGACATCCGAACAAAGTGAGCGGACTCTGTCGCCTTCACATTCCGGTGGGGGCGAGGCGGTAGCGGCTCAGTCGCATCCGCAACAACAAGGAGATGCATCGTCAAGAATTTACCGCACCGAACGGTCCTCTAAGGCCGCCGTCCGGCATCCTGCAGGGTGGACGGCGGGCAGCAGCTGATCGATGCGTACGAGCGCGAGATGGAGCAGGCGCTTGCTCCCAGGGGCGCGAGCGGCCGCGGGCCCGCCGCCCTGCAGCCGCTGACTCAGGAGCCGTACACGCAGCTGGGCGACACGCCCTCGCAGGACTTTGATCTCGGCCTGGCCCAGCTGTTCAGCACGCCGCAGCCTCAGGCTGCAGCGGCGGAGGTCCCTGGAACCGCTGTTCCCTCGGTGAGCACCACAGTCACACCCTATCCCGCGCGAGCCGTGCGCCCTGCATGGGCGCAATCGAGCAAGTTGAGCCCCGGCGGCCCTGCAGGTGCCTGAGAGCCAGCAGGAGGGCGGCCACGCGGCGGCATCCCCGCCTGCGGCACGCCGGCAGCTGCTTGCTGCCTCATCCCCCGCCGGTGTGAGCACGCCCGCAGAGGAGCCAGGAGCCGCTCGTGCCAACTTGGAGGAGCAGGAACAGGTGGGCCGGCCACTGTGGCAAGCCGTTGGTGGTATGCCGTGCTGTAGTGTGTCGCGCAAAACAACAAATTGTGTCAATCATGAGAGAGTGGCTAAAGCCGCCGTCTGTGACTGTCCAGCAACGGGGACGGAGTGGCCTCGGCTCCAAGGAAACTCGGCGCGGCTGCAGGGCGCCCCCCGGGAAGCCCGGCCAGGCAGCAGGGAGGCCGCGGGGACGCAGGCGGCCCCGGCCAGCCCTGCTCCAAACAGCCCCGCGGGCGCGATGGAGCTCGATGGCGACGCGGGCGGCCACTTCGATCCCTTCCCGCCGCTCGCCTCGCCTGCGCCGCCGCCAGGCAACCCCGTGAGCTCTCGCCGCATCGCTGCACTGCAGGCCCAGGCGGCGGCAGCGAGCTGACAGCCTGTCGGGGGTGGGGCTTGCAGGCGGCGGGCTCGGCCGCCCCGGCGCCTCCGAACGCAGCCGCCAGCCCGCAGGCGCTGTCCCCCAGCTGGCTGCCGGCGCGCCCCGCGCGGCGGCGGCCGCCAGGCTCTCAGGCCAGGCCCTCTCCGACCGGCGGCAGCGAGGCGGCTGCTGCCAGGGCGGCGGCGGAGCCGGGCAGCCGGCCCGACCTCTCGCAGCTGGACGACCATTGCGATCCGTTCCCGCCGCTGGCGGCGCCGCCGGGCGGCGGCGCGGCGGCAGCCCCCGCCGCGCTGCCCCCGCCGGAGCAGCGCGCCTCTGACCCGCAGGTGGGGCTTGCAGTGCGTGCGGCCGCGGCTGCTCGGCCGGCCCTGCTTGCGCCCACTCAGCCACGCCGCAGCCTGCAACGCCCTGCCCCTGGAGAACCGGAGCTTCAGAGCACGTGCAGCTGTGCGTTGGAGGCGCGGCTTTCAAGTGCAGCGGCTGCGGCGCGGGGTGCCTGGGTCTGCTCCAAGGGGCTGGCGGCTGGCGGCCCTCAGCGGGCGCGCGCTGCAGGCAGTGGCGGCCGATCTGCCTGCGCCGGCGCCCGCCAGCGCCCCCGCCGGGAGCGACAGGGCGCCCAGCAGCCGGGCGCAGCAGCAGTCTGATGCCGCGAGTGGAGAGCATGACATGGTGCCCCCCCCCCCCCCCTTCGCGCTGCCTGGCAAGCAATCAAAGCTTGCAGCAAAAGCGGCGCGAGCAAGACCGCCTGGAAAAGTAAATTGGTCACTTTTTTTCCCCGTGTTTCGAAGCGGCGCCTCTGTGCCATCCTCTGCCAGCCGCGGGCCTCGAGGGGCCCCCTGGACTGCCGCTGTGCAGGCGGACCCGATGGCGGCGGTGGCCTCCCTCGTCGAGCAGCTGAGCCCTGACCCCCTGCCGCTGAGCAGCATCGCGCCGGCGCCCGCCCCCGCCGGCCTCTCCCAGCTCACCCCCGCGCCGGCCGCCGCGCCGCCGCAAGGCGCGCCTTCTCACAGCAGCGCTGCCTGTGCTGTCGGCGGCGCGCTGCGACTCACAGGACCGTTCGGCTCGCAGGAGGCCAGCTGCCCCCGGCGCCGGCGGTTGAGGCTGCTGCCAGTGGTCAGAGCGCCCGGCCGGCCCGCAGCAGCCAGGCTCGCCCGGCGGCCAGCGGCGGTGCCTCGCAGCAGCCGTCGGCGGAGGCGGAGGCGCCGGCGCGGCGGGCAGCCGGGATCACTCGCAGCGGCCAGGCGGCGGCGCAGCAGGCGGCCAGCGGCGTTTCGCAGCCGCGGCGCTCGCCGGCGGTCCGTTCCCGGGCAGCGGCGGAGGCAGCCCAGGCGCCGGCGGCCAGCCCGGGGGCTTCGCAACCACAGCCGCCGGTGGGCTCGCCGTCAATCCGGAGCCTGGCGGAGGTCATGGCGACGAGCGGCCCGGCGGGGCCGAGCCAGCCGGCGCCGCCCGTCCAGCAGCCGGCCGGCAGCGCGCACGCGCCTGCGGAGCAGAGCGGCAGCTACGTCTCCGCCGACAGCGGCGGCGCCTCGCCGTCAGCACAGCCCCCGGCCGCCGCGCCAGCCATGCAGGCGGCTGCGGCCGCTGCCGAGGCGGGCGAGCCCGCGCCGCTGCAGCCGGCCGGCAGCGACTCGGACGCCGCGAGCAACGAGCAGCTGAGCGGCGCCGGCGGCGGGCGGCGGTCCCAGCTCACGTTGGCGCAGACACGCCGGACGTCAATGTACTTGCCTCCCAGGCGCGGGCTGCCGGAGGAGCCCGAGAGCTCCTTGGGGGACAGCAGCGAGGAGGAGTCGGCTGGTGCCCCCCCCCCCCCCCC
>BHFV01000445.1:0-21931 GCA_003568905.1 Trebouxiophyceae sp. KSI-1
GGGGGGGGGGGGGGGGGGGGGGGGGGGGGGGGCGGGAGGCGCACACAAACTAATTGGGAAAGCGCGGCGGGTAGAGGGGGAAAGTGGGGGCCTTCTGAGCGCATGAAACCCCTGTAGGGTCACGCCCAAACCCTTGCAGGGCAAGTAGGGGGAATGGGAGGCGCACATCATGCCCGGGAAGCGCAGCCAGTTAAACAGCGATAGCGCGGGCGCCTGGGAAACGTAAGGGCTTTAAGGGCGTAAGAAACCTACGTAGGGTCGTAACGGTCACACCCAAACCCTGGCAGGGCGAGCCGGGCCGAGGGGGAGGCGCACAACATCACCGGGAGCAGCAACAAGTTGAACGGTGCGAACGCGGGTGTAGAGGGAAAAAGTGGGGCCCTTTTCGGAGGCACATGAACCCTATGCAGGTTATTGCCGCCCCAAATCCTGGCAGGGCGAGCGGGGCGAGGGGAAGGCGCACATCATGACCGGAAAGCGCAGCAGGTTGAAGAGTGCAAGCGCCGGGAAGGCGACGTCCGCGGTCAGAGGGTAGCCCAGGCCGCCGTACAGGGAGAAGGAGGCGAGGCTGATCAGGACCGGGCCGCCGAAGAAGATGGCGGTGTTGCAGATGCCCCACAGCGCAGCCGCGCGGATGTCAGCCAGCTCGGCTTCGCGCAGCGCGCCGATGCGGGCCAAGTAGGGCTCCTCCCAGGCGTACAGCTTGATGGCTTTGACGCCTGCGGGAGTTAGGGTTTTTGCTTAGGGCTTAGGGTTTGATTCGGGGTTTAGGACGTGATCTAACGACGACTTTTTTGCGAGTGGGCCAGGTGGGGCTCCTGCCACGCATAAAGGCTTGGTGGCGTGAACGCCTGCGGGAGTTAGGGCTTGTCTTTTAGGGTTGATGATGTGATCTGACGACGAGAGAGGACACGCGAGCCAGGTGTGGTTCCTGCCGTGCTTGAAGGCCAAATTTGGGACTCCAGCCCCAAAATTTGGCAGGCGTCAAGGCCTTCACGCACGGCAGGGAGTTCCAAATTTGGTCGGGACTTCGGCAGCGAATTTTGAGATCAATGACACATGATCTCTTGGAAGTGGCAAAAAGAAGCAGGCTGGATCGCACCTGTGACGACTTCCGAGCACAGCTTGATGCGCGCGTCGGTGCGGCCCATCAGGCGGCGGCGGATGGCGGCCAGGCGCTTGCCGGTCAGGATGCTGGCGGGGATGAGGGCGATTGTCGCTCCCAGGCCGCACAGCGCGGGGCCCCAGTGCAGGATGCGGACCAGCAGGGCCAGGACGACCAGGATCTGGCTGCGGGCGGGCAGATGGCGCGTGAGATCAGTTTCGGGCGGCACAACTGAGCAAACTTTGTGGTATAAAATTTGTCGCATGTGCGGGAATATTGCAGGGAGAGGATCATGTGGATCAGCAGGGCCAGGACGACCAGGATCTGGCTGCGGGCGGGCAGAGGGCGCGTGAGATCAGTTTCGCGCGGCAAAACCGAGAATGTAATGCGGCAAAACCAGGTCGTGGTAGAAAACAATGTGTCAAAAATGTTGCAGAGAAAGGATGATGCGGACTAGAGGCAGGAGAAGAGGGCCGAGAAGGGACAGCCAGATCGTCTCGACCCTGCATGCTGTGTTTGTGTGCCAGGAGAGGCAGAGGGGGCGGCCCCCCTGGTCATGCCAATGGTCTCAAATTTGGGCGGGCGAGGATGCTGGGATGGGATGCGCCTGCTCTGTCACGCAGTACGGCGCTCTGCAGCAGGAGCGAGGCAGAAAAGGGCCAGCGCCGCGGGTCGCTGGCAACAGACCCGGTTTCTACTCCCGCCGGCAGCAAAAAGCGCAAAAAACGGGTGGGAGGGGGGCGACTCACAGCGGCCCCGACCACAGCATGTGGAGGTACTGCGACAGGTTGTACAGCTTGGCGGCGTCGTTGCTCTGCAGATTACTAATCGCTCCGACGCCGAGCCGCGAGCGCGCCGCCGCGGAGACGCGCAGCGACTTGGCAAAGAGCGCGTCGATCAGCCCGACCTGGACGTGCATGCGTTACTAGGGTTTCAAATAGGGTCTGGGCGCATGCGTTCGGGCTTTCTGGGCATTCAGCACGGGATCGGCGGCAGTTTTTGAAGGCTCTGTTCTAAAGCGGAGAGTCGCACGGCTGTGCTTGCATAGAAAGGCCGGGAGGCGTCCCAAGAAAGAAAGAAAGAAAGAAAGAAAGAAAGAAAGACAGAAAGAAAGACAGAAAGAAAGAAAGAAAATGTCAGTCATGGCTGCGCCTGACTGTCACACCGTGCGGCCGCTCGGCTGCCGCCAAAGCGCAGATTTCACAACCTCTGATCGGCGAATTTCGCTGGCAATGTACCATTCCTTCCCAGTCTGCACGATCTTGGAATGAAGCCGCAACTGCTGCGTGGCGAGAATCGGAAACTGCTCAATTCAGAGGGAAACAGAGGGTGGGGAGAAGGAGAGGGCCGAAGAAAAGCCAGGGCTTTTGAGAAAGGGGGGACTGTACCTTGAGGTGCAGGGAGACGCGGAACAGCATGTGGAAGTAACAGTTGATTAGTAAGGCCTCGAGTATGCTGGAGGCCGCCAGGCCGGCCGCCCAGCCGAGACCGACCCCTGCGCACACATTTACGGGTTTTTTTTTGCTTTCTAGAATCAGTGAGAAGGTCTGTGCCCTGATTCGTGCATCCCAGCAAGCACAGCAACGCTCGTCACTGGTGGGCCTCCCAGTGGCAGGCCCACCATTCCTGGCAGAGGCTGGCTGGCTGTATGCTGCCCTGCTTGGAGCAGGCGCTGGCAGCTGGCGCGGCGGCGTTGCTGAGTGATGGCCAGTTCGTGTGACACTGTCAGGCATGGCAGGCACGCGCAACACAGTGAAGGGGGGCTGGGGCTGGGGGCTTACAGGCGGAGTGGCGCTCCTGCAGGGCCTTGAGCAGCTCCTGCAGGAAGATAGGGCCTGCGGGCAGCAGCAGCGCGGGTTCTGGAGTCCGCTCACAGAGTTGCATGTGATCTGATGTCCGGCAGTAGGGGGCATGTCTGCGAGAGGCACGGGGACAAGACCCTGTGCCGGCTGTTCCCTTGGGTGGATGGAGAAACGTGAAGTGGAGCAAGATAGGAGTGTAAGGGTGGGGAAGAAAGGAGGAGGAGGCCGACCGGTGAACATGGCGAGGTCGTGGATCAGCTTGAGGCCGCCTGCCCGCACGAAGCGGCCGCCGCACTGCTTCCACATGGCTGCCAGGACGGAGCCGCGGTGCGGGTCGGAGGCCAGGTGGTCCTGGAACTGCTGGGAGACAAAGGCAGCCTCGTCTGTGGCGGCCAGATCCCACATGTCCTCCTGCACGAGTGGCCGCGCAAAGCCGAGCCGCAGCATCGAGTCGACGTAGCAGAAGAAGAGGCGCGACAGCGGGCCGGCCGCCTCCTCGGGGCACCAGTAGCCTGCAACGGCCCGGCGCGGTTTGCATGCTGAGGACTGCAGGGAGGGAGAGGCGAGGGGTCCTGCTGTCCTGCCGGCAGGAGCTGGAAGCAGAGACGCATGTGTATGACGTTTCCGTGTGCAAACGCAAATTAAAGCGCTTGCCGGTGCGAGGACGAGCTGGGCGGCATCAATATGTTACTGGGAATGAGAGCCGCACCAGTGGGTCGCTGCGGGAGCGATGGATCGGGCTGCCCGTCACCATCCTCCTGGTCCACGATGCGGGAGAAGCCGCTCTTGTCCTCGCCGCGCGAGAACAGCCGCTTTAGCCGCTGGCCTAGCGACCGCTGCTGCGCGGAGCGCTGCTCGGCCTGCTGTTCGACATCCAGCGACTCCATCATGGTGCCAAATAATCACTCGAAAACTGTACTGCTGGTTTTCAACAGCGACAGCTAGTGCAACAGATGGCGGGACAACAGGCCGAAGCGACGACACAGCGGGGCCAGCACGGCTGAGCAGCAGGCACGGCGTGCGGGCTGGCAAGCATGCTGCGATCGGCGCTCGGGACGGCTCGATTGGCCTGCTTGGTTGGCGTGGCAAGTGGCGCGGTGCGCGCTGTGCGTAATCGTGCTCCAGTCAGCAGCAGCCAGGCTGGGCGGCCACCCAACGGCCTGCTCCAGTCAGCAGCAGCCAGGCTGGGCGGCCACCCAGCGGCCGGGCAGTCAAGCACCATGCCTCACTCCTTGCCAGTGAATTGGTCACATGTCCTGCCTCCCCAGATCTCGCGGGACACGCCAACACCTCGCCGGCGCTCTTCCTGTCGGAAACCGGCGGGAGCTTCGTTCGCTGGCAGCGCCCCTCTGCAAAGCGGCGCGGTGCACACAAGAAAGACAGAAAGCAGCGGCCAGGGCTCAGCCGCTGGCGTCCTCAGCGGTGGTGGTGACGGCAGCCACCTCCCCGTCAGTCGTCGCCTCTGCGGTCACAGCGGCAGCGGCGGCCGAGCCTCCCTCCTCGGCTGTCTTTGCCTCCACGACCTTCTCCAGCTCCTCCTCAGTCTTCTTGAACTGGGGCACAGGGAGGGGTGTTGCCCGGTCAGTTGGTTGAACCGCATGACAGACACCCGTGGAAGAGCAGAGACAGCAATTTTCCAGCCCGAAATGCACTCCTTTCTCCTGTCGTGCTCTTGGCAGTGCCGCCCGTGGGGCAGGGGCAGGGGCAGCGGAAAAGCTCGGCTCAAAGGACTGCCTTGAAGGCGCGCCGCTTGCTGTTCCCGGAATGCCGCGCATTCAGCCAGCTGCCAGCGGCATGGCGGTCGAAAAGTTCTCACAGCCACACACTGCGCCCCCCCCCCCCCCAAACCATAAATCAGGAGGTGTCCAAGGGCGACAATTTTTGCCGCAAAACGACGGAGGCCCACTCCATCGACTGTGGGCCTTCACGCTGAATCAGCTACGGTGCGTTAGTCACGGTGAGTAACGGTCGCCCACCTGCGCGCGCTCCTCGACCACTTTGTCGGTCTCCTGGGCCACGCACTTGGTGTAGCACATGTCATATTGCTCCTACAACCGCGCCGGTCCCGCAGGCACGTCAGTAACCTAACCCTCTGGCACATCGCCGTAAGCACGCTCTGCCTGCGCCTCCCTGTCAGAGTGCGACTGTCTTCCCATCTGCAAGCCCCTGCAGATCTGGAGCCAAGTCGGCATAGGCAGTGGTGCTCCCTTCTCTTCCCTCCCCTTGCCTCCCCTCGCCTTGCCTTGCCTTGCCTTGCCTTCAACACCCCTCCCCTCCCCTTGATTTGCCTTGCCTTGCCTTGCCTTCCAGCCCCCTTCTCCCGTCACCACCCCTTCCCTTCCCCACCCCCCCCCATTAGCCACAAGGTTTATGCCATCAAGGCCCTGCAAACGCACGGCGGCAGGGCAGACATTGCAGCCGGCGCAGCGTGTCAGGGCACTCAACAGCCGATAGGGGCGCACACCTTCAGCTTCGCCTCCCCATCCGCGTCGTTCGGCTGCAGCTTCTCCAGCGCCGCCGTCTGCACGTCCTTGCACTCAGCCGCGCAGGAGTCGGCTGCGTACTCCTTGACTGCAGCCAGCCAAGTGCGGCAGCCGCATCAGAGCCACGGGTGCCACACACACGGGCGAGGCAACACTCGCATGCACGTGTACATGTACATCCACATGCAGTGGGGGGAAACGGGAGGTACACGCGTTTTGGGGAGTGGAAAGCAGCGCTGGCCTGTACATGTACCCCCAACGAGCACGTGCATTTGCAGATGGGTTTAGCCAAAGCACATGGGCTCGTGGGGATGTGAATGCTGCGGTCGCAGCCAGGGCACATGCACATGTGCTGGTAGGGTGCAGGAGGCAGCGCTCACATGCACATGCACATGCAAACACACATGCACATGCGCCAGGTGCCTGCTGCCGGCCATGAAGCAACACTTGAGAAAGCCCACGCGCTCCGGCAGCGGGAGCCGAGAGGGCAGCCCAAGCCGTGTCTGTGCGAGTCCCAAGCGCCTGCACGGGCTGCGGCAGCAGCTGCTTGGAAGACAGGCCACGCGCTCGGAGCGCTGCTGATGCACCCACAGAAAAGTGCGGCGGCAGCGCTGTCTTCTTGAAGGCTTCTGATCGACTTTGATGAGGCTGTGATGGGGCTGTGAGGGAGCTGTGGGGCCCAGTATCTGCGGCCGGTGGGCTCCAGGTCTCCCGCCCTGGCACATGCGCTGAGGGCCCCTCATTGCTCTGCTCTCGCGGCCGTTTTTTGTGAGACCAGGGCAGGGGCTCGCGCCCAAGCACTCGGCCACGGCGCTTTGGGTTGCTGGCTCTTGCCAGGGAGTGGAGCGCGAGGCTGCCGGGGGGCGATGCTGCGCTGCTGATGCGGTGCCTGGGCTTGCCTGAGCCGTGCGCAGGCGGGATCTCCGCAGGCCGGGGGACTCACCGGCCAGGAAGGGCAGGCCGTGCTTGGCACGGTCGTAGAGCGACTCTCGGAAGACGACCAGGGAGCCGATGAGCAGCACGGCGAAGCAGATGGAGCCCCAGAGCCACCAGTTGGCCTTGAGTTCGCGCTTGACGCGGTCCAGCGTGCTGGCGGTGCCCGAGGGGGCTGCCTTGCTCATGTACGGGTTCTCCACATCGCCCCTGTTTTGGACAGAAAGAGGAGTTCAGAGGGGGGCAGCAGCCTGCATCGTGCGGCAGCGCCGACACGCCCGCCCAGGCGCGACTGGCAGGGCTGAAAGCAGGCGGGAGGCGCACCCCAGCGCGCTCGACAGGTCGTTCACGGCCTTCTGCGCTTTCTTGTCCTGCAGGGGCAAATTTTTCACCTATCAAGGCCTTCTCGCCAGCAACGCCGCGGCAACGAACCAGGGGCCCGGTGTCGGAACAATGCTGCAGGTTTCACTCGTGACTCCCTCTTCCCGAAACGAGAGGCGGACGCGCGGCAGCATCAGGGGTGGGTCGAGTGGGTGTCGCTAGTTTGCCCTGCCGTGCGCAATCGCGCCAGTGCCACGCCGTTCCCGTGCAGCAAAGGGCTCTCACGGCCACAATAACGTGCCGAAAGCGGAAGCAAGCTCGCCAGTGCGCGCGCTGCTAGGCCGGCCGAGCCTCATCCAGGCGCCGGGGGCCGTTGCGGACCGGCTTGCCACCGTGCCGAGTACAATGGCCATGTACTATAGGAGAATGAACGAGCGAAAACGCACCCCGACCAGCGGCGCCTTCTCGCTCGAGGACCCAAACATGCTTGCGCTGATGTCGGTGGGCCGAGCCTCCTCTGCCAGGCGCAGCGAAAGTCCTCTCGACACACACTCACTTGACACACACAAACTCTTGAAGCAGGTCTGGCTCGCTTGCAGCTGGTGTGATCAGCACTTTTGTCACAAGTTGCTTTGCCAGGCAAAAAACCTCATTCACATCAGGAGCCCGCTTTGCGCTCGCCCAGCGTGCAGTGCATTCTCCTACCGCCTCACACTATGCGTTCTCTGTTTCCCAGGCGTCTGAGGCTGTGCCAGTCCCCTTCGCGCATTTGCAAAGCAGGCAACCTCCAGCTCAACGCAGGCAACCTTACAGCTCGGCCAGGAAGTCGGCCTCGTCGACGAAAACGAGCTTCCATCCATCCGGGTCGGTCGTCGCCAGAATCTTGGTGTTGAGGCCCGGCAGCGGCCCTGGCTCGCGCGTGATCTTTCCGCCGGCCGCCCGGATGTCCTCTGCCGTCTTATACACGTCCTGCAGTGTTGCAGAGGAGTCGAGGGCTCAAAGAACGGCCACTGTGAGGGTGATGTCAGGGCCAGCTTGATAGCCACATTCAGCTGCAACCGAACCGAAATCAACCGCAACTGCGGCTGACATTTGCCAGCAAGCATCACTGAGGCCGCCTGGGAGAGTCCTCAAGCTCTGGGCAGCATCAGGCAGCAGACCTATGTGGTCTCGAGGGCCAGAGGCGGCGGCGCTGCCAACAGGTATGAAAGGAAATATCTCGAGCGCACCTTGGTGGAGATGGCGACCTGCGCGTAGGCATCCCCGCGGTCGTACGGCTCCGTCCGGTCCCTGCCGATGAGGTGGCAGGTCCAGTCAGCACAATGCAGGCACCGTGATTGGAAGCACAGACACATGCACTCACTCGCACGAGATCCAATTCGGTGAGCTCTGCTTGCCCTGCCGATTCCTCTAATAGAGTATTCACACAGCTCGAGTTGGCGCTGGCGAGTTAGAAAAGGCTGTCCTTCTAACTCTTTCTTAACTTTTTTCGCGGCGAATCTCTTCAGATCGACACGGAAGCCGTTTGGTTGGGGACGCGCTTCGAGAAGCCCAGGGGGTATCACGACGCAATTATATGACATAGGGCTGTTGTCCTTATTTCCACCCGTTGCGGCAGATGTGGCATCGACCCCGATGTTTGTGTCAATTGAAGGCCAATCTAAGGCCAAGACAGCCTGAAATCAAGCCTACTGGTCATGTGGTACCCCCTAAAGATGTTCAGCAGCGCAGTGTGGCCCGGAGAGTTCGCTCCGGGTGAGTTGTCAGTTGCTCATGCGAACGCAATGTGGCCGCCCCAGAGCCGCTGCCCGGCGTTGGCGTATCGTTAGCACTTATGGAGGTGCCCACGAGCAAATGCAATCCGAATTGACTCGGACGCGACCTCCCGCGAGAGGCAAATCGTTAACTCTGCTCGGGACCAGCGTTCGAGAATTGCCTTCTAACTCGAGGTTAACTTTGGCTGTCCGAAGGGAGTTTACGGTTTGCCCACCTTTAACCCCACCTGTGTGAATAGTCTATAACCCAGCCCAGAGAGCGAGGCTGCTATGTGGTTCACAAGAACCCAGCAGGCGCCACAGGCCACATTTGGAGTGGAAATTGCCAAGCAACCTGCTGCTGGCAGCCCAGTGGCAGTGCATGGGACGGCTAGTGGGTCAGCTCATTCGCAACATTCCTCTCATTCCTCAAGGTGCAGCGGCCACCTCTCGCGCTAATATAAGAACCCACCATAGCACTTGTAACGCCGCAAATAAACCCTAAGCCCTAATTGCCGGACACAACAAGCAGATGCGTCGTAATCGCATCGGCTGAGACGCTGCCTCCAATGGATGCCCCAGGCGGGGCCTGCCGAATCCCGAAATTTTAAACCCTTGACCGCGCGTAACGCTTCTAAACCCTTAAACCGTCAGACAGGCGGCGGGCGGGGCGCGCCAGTTGCTGGTCAGCTCGAGCACGAACTTCTCGTGCTAGGGGCCGTACGCGAGGAACGCCAGGGTGTCATCCAAAAACCCTCCCCAAAATGTAACGCCCGGAGACCCTAACCCTAGAGGGCAGGCATGGGGCGCGCCAGTTGTAGGTCAGCTCGAACACGGTGTTTTCGTCCTCGGGGCCGTATGCGAGGAACGCCAGGGTGTATCGATACTGCTCGTTGTCCTTCTTGCGCAGCAGCTGCATGCCCAGCGCCTCGGTGTAGTACTTGATGCTGGCGTCCAGGTCGGACACGCGCAGCATGACCTACAAGGGTTTTTCCTACAAGGGTTTTTTGCGCTCGAAATTTCAAATTTTCGACCCCCCCCCCCTCGCAGGGTTCGCGGCGCACAGCGGACTGGGTCAGGAGCGGAAAGGTGCGGAGGAACGAGCATTGTTGACTGCTGCTGGGTTTCAGGACGGACAAGCGCTGAGTGGCATGCCGGCTGCTGGTTTTTCCACTCAATAAATTCCCCGTATTCTCCAGTTTTGGTGCTTTTCGTTTCCCGTCTTGGCACGCCAGAGGGGGGAAGCGCAGGAGGTGGCTTTACATGATCACAAGGGGAAGGAAGAGAAAGAAGCTCGTGACTGCGGATGTGACTCGGCGGCAGGCAAGTCAGGAGGGTAGAGCTGCCAAACCCTGTCATCCAAAGGAGCTGCCAAACCCTAAAAGCTATCCAAGAGGAAGAGGATCTCGCCTGTGCGATCGGCTCCGGAATTGCCTTATCCTTGCGCTGGATGATCTCCCAGGAATACCCTGTAGGGTCCTTGACGAAGGCGATCTCGGTCGTGCCGCCCTTGACGGGGCCGGCGTCGCGCGACACCGTGCCACCTGCGTTACGTGACGCCCGGGGCACCTAAGGCATCCCGGCCCTGGATGGAGTGCCGAGCCGGTCGGAGCAGCGCCTTGCCTGCCTGTCAACTTGTGGAGTGCCAGGCTCGCAAACATTTAAACCCTAATCGTAAACCCTGAATCCTAACCCTAAACCAGAGCCCTCCCGGGCGCACGCAGACACTCCCTGCCGGTGTTTCTTCCGTTTCGTGCTGGTGAAGCAGCAGCAGTGCTCCCAAACTTGGCTGCCAAGTTCAGCACCATGACTTGACTCAACTTGGCTGGATGGTGCCCCCGCCTGCCCGCCCATCCACTCTCTGACCCCATGCCAGTTCAAGCGGCAGCAGCAACAGAGCCACCGCGGCCTTGAAGGGGATCTGGCATGGATGGAGGCGGGGCCATTATCTAGCCAAGTTGAGTCAACGCGACCTCGAAGGGGAGACCTTCCAGGAGAATGGGAAGAGAATTCTAAATCCCTCTGTTAGAAGAAACATTTTATCGAGGAGCGCCTTTATCAATTTTCTTGTTTTAAAACATCGTATTGAAGGGACCGCACCATTCTTTTTGACGTCGTCCACCAGCTTGTAGACGTCCGGCACCGCGAGGGCAAAGTGGCCAAAGCCGTCGCCTGGGCAAGGGGATACTAAAGTTAATAGGGCGTGCAGGAGCAGGCCCCTGATTGGCTGCCTCCATGCTTCTGCGTCTCACTGATGTGAGCAGCACGCAGGGGCGTACCCTGAACCCTAAAGCGTGCGTCTACGAGCTGACCGGCACCCCAGGCTGCTCTGCAGGCTGCCAGCATAACCGGCGAGGCGAGGGCCCACCGATCTTGTAAGCGTCGGGGCCGTCCTTGCCATAGTTGTAAGTCAGCTCCAGCGCAAAGTTGGTCTTCTCGTCACCTGAGCAGCAGCGCAGGCACCGGTCAGACTGGGTAGGCTCGGCGGCTGCTTCAGCTGAAATCGCATACGGGAGCTGGGACATACCAAAGCCCAGGAAGGCGTTGGTGTACTTCTCCTGCATCAGGCGAACGCCAGTACCGGTGAGTAGCCAGTTGAGATGCTGCAGGCGAGTAGCAGGAGGTGGGGGAGGTGGGGGAGGCGGACGTCGGGGATGTCGCGGTAGCGCAGCTGCTTCATGCCAAAGTTCTTCTTGTAGTACTCGATGGTGCCGTCCAGGTCGCCGACGCGGTACACCGCATGCAGCAGGCGGCGTGTGTCCTGCTTGGCCCAGTCGGAGAGTGCCATTGTCTTTAGTGACCGCCTGGCGGGCCTGGGCGCCTGCGCGCTGAAAGCCGTCCGCGACCTGGAGGTGGGCGAAGCGGGCAGTCAGATGCTCGGCTGCATTGGGACTCTTGCTGCGCTTGGGCGGCCGAAAAGTGCGCGATGAGCACTGCACAGGGCACGTGCAAGGCAGCGTTGTGTGGTCGCGCTCGAGCGCAGCAACCGATTGCAGCTGACTACAGGCTATGGTTAGGAATCGTCAGCAAAAGCGCTCGGCTCGGCGGTGCTTGGGTGGGGCTGGTCGATCGAGCGGCATGCGGCATGCACACGGGAAAGGTCTGCTGCAAACGAGCAGACCTTTCGGGAAGGCGCACCTCAGTATGCTCGTCCCTCGCAGCGCCGAAGAGTGCATCTCTATCGTTCTGCCGGTGGCGAGCATCGAAGCTAAGTGAAAAGCCTGCCACGGCAGGTTTCTATGCTCCCCTCACCAGCAGAGCGACAGCACAGCTAGGACTGAGTACGCCCGTAAAGAGAACGCTCGAGCTCCCAATCGGTCTAGTGCTAGCGAAAGCAGACCAAAGTTGCCGAGCATGCAGCTCCCTTCCTCTGGCCTGGCTAGCAGAGCGACGTTGCCTTCAGCGGGACGAGCACCATGCAGCAGTCACAGGTGTTGCTGGGCCCACAGGACAGCGGCTCGCGCCGAGGCGACGCCGGCGCAGCAGAGCAGATGCGGCGGGCGGACGTTAGCAGGCATGCAGCGGCTCGCAGCGCCCTATGCGGCGGTCGCCGCTCCCATACTGGTGCCGCTGCCGAGCCTGGCCGCTGTGCCGCTCGTACTGGCAGGTGATGAACCTGCAAGCCGGCCTGCCTGCTATGGAGGACGTGTTCCCAGCTCGCATGCCTGAAATGTGGCCTGGGCCCGCAGACATTGACGCGGCGACGGCCGGGAAGATCGCGACGGTCCTGGGCCCGGTGCTATCGGCGGCCACCTTTCTTATGATCAGCCGGATCCCGCTGTCGTGGTACCCCAACCTGGACGTCAAAAAGCTGCCGTGGGTTGTGCCGGTCGTGCTCACTGAGCCCGTCCTGCGGCCGACCCGCAAGGCCGTCCCTCCCGTAGGTGGAGTCGATGTCTCCCCAGTGCGCCCTCCTTTTCGGCTGCTGCTTCATGTCGAATTGCATCCCCGACGACTGGGCGGCTGACCTTTCGCACCCCTGCCTACGCAGATCATCTGGGTGGCGGTGCTCAGCTTCCTGAACGAGATCCTCCTGGGGCCGCAGGGCATCCTGAACCTGCTGCAGCGCAAGGTTGACCTGTGAGCAGCCCCATAACCGACTGCTCGAGAGAACGTAGTGTTGCAGCGGTCTGTCTAGATGCGCTGCATGCGTCTGGCGGCCGCCTTGCAGCTGAAAGACTCGCCCTTGTGAGTGGACTGAGCAGACGAAACAGAACAAGTGGTGGATGAGTGTCCAGTCTGAGGGCGACTCTCTCTGGAAGGCCACTTGCGGTAGGGATAGCAGTCAGGAGTCGAGGGCCTTCCCTTCATCTGCTCTTGCCAGCTAGTCGTTGACAACCCAACCTCTTTCACTCCAATCTGTGGCGGCGCTCAGAGCTCGGCCGGAAGTACGGCATGAGCAGGACTAGGTGCACGTGCTGTGCTTGGCGCGGGGGCAAATCGACTGGCCAACGCCCATCTGCTTGAGACGACACATGCGGTGCGCCAATCTGCGCGCACGTTGCCGACGACTCGAGCGGTCGTCGGCCGAATGGTGGGCAAGCACCATTATGCTTCAAGCGGGGGCTCGCGCGAGTCCCAACGCGTGCTGCACAGATGGCATGTGTTTCTGGCGGTATCTCGGGTGGCATCGATAAACTTCAGCCCGCGCGCGCGCGCAAGCGTGCAGGACGTGGTTTTGGCGCCAGGGGCGCAAAACCCCTTGAGGTGAAGGCCGTCCAGCTTTCGAAGGAATCACAATTGGGCGGCGCAGGAGAGCAGATTCTGCCGGCCACCAGACGCCCCCACCTTTGCGCGCGCGCCCGCAGCTCCGCCGCGATGAAGGTGCGCTGCGCACACTGCCCGGATCTAGGGGTCGCGCGCCCCACACCCGGCCTTCTGAGCGGTCGCGCCCGTGCCGCAGGTGACTCCGGTCGTCTTCCTGCTGCTGGCGGCCGCCGCCTACGCCGGCGCAGCGCCCGGTGCGCCCTTCCCCCCCGGCCGGATCACTGGACGGCGGTGGGTGCCCGTTGGTGTATATGCTCGCACCGCCGCCGCGCCGCCCTGCGCCCGCGCATGCCGCGGGTGTGATGGCCAAACTATTGCTGAACTCGGGCGCGCCAGCGCGCGCTCGTTCTAGCGCCCACTCTCGCCTCCTAGGGGTAGCTCGGGTGGCCTAAGGAGCGCGCGCGAGCGGCCGCCAGCGCTTTGCCCAGCATGACTCCCTGTCGCGGCTGTTTGGGACCCCAGTCCACGCAAACCCGCGACGCACCTCCTTGCACACGGCTTCCCGCCGAGCTGCGCCGCGGCATGGAGCTAGGTCAGGGGTGAAGCTGCCCGATCCGGGAGGCAGCGCGCGGCACGCCTGCGCTAATCTGGCTCTTTAGGCCCTTCCCAGCGGTCCGAGGTGATCGCGGCCGGGACGTCACTTCACGGGACGGGCCGGACGCAACAGGCGAAGTTGCCCCTGATCTGCGGTCGTTCTGCGTGCAGCGCCCGCGCCGTCGAAGAAGGCCCCTGCCCCTGCCCCGCGCTCCTCGAGCTACGGTCGTCACCTGCTGGGTGCGCCACTTTCCCCTCGCCGATCGAACACGTTGCATCTTCACCGCGTGCAGCACGTGCGCCGCACGAGCGGCGGCCACCTGGCCCCTGCGCGCTGTGGCTGCCTGCTAATGCATCATCCTCCGACATCACTCGTATGCGCTACCGACCTGACCTTCCTGTCTGGGTGGTTGCAGCCCCTGTGCCGTCGCCTAAGAAGGCCCCGGCCCCGGCCCCCTACAAGGCTGCGGGTCGCCACCTGCTGGCTCCCACGCCATCCCCGAAGAAGGCCCCTGCCCCGGCGCCGGCTGCGAAGACCGGCCGCCACCTGCTGGGTATGGTACTTGGCTCACCCCCCAGCCCTCGACACTATGAGATGCGCAGCTGGCAGCTGAGCCATTTCTTATTGTGCTGCAGCGCCCACGCCGTCGCCCAAGAAGGCCCCGGCCCCGGCTCCCTACAAGGCTGCCGGTCGCCACCTGCTGGCGCCCACGCCATCCCCGAAGAAGGCTCCTGCCCCGGCGCCGGCTGCCAAGACCGGCCGCCACCTGCTGGGTGTGACACTAACACCGAGCTGGCATCTGACACCTCACAACTGCTCGAGGAGGCCAGATGCTGACTACTTCGCTTGCTGTGCTGCAGCACCCACGCCGTCGCCCAAGAAGGCCCCGGCCCCGGCTCCCTACAAGGCTGCTGGCCGCCACCTGCTGGCGCCCACGCCGTCGCCTAAGAAGGCCCCGGCCCCGGCCCCTTACAAGGCCGCTGGCCGCCACCTGCTGGCGCCCACGCCGTCGCCCAAGAAGGCTCCGGCTCCTGCCCCCTACAAGGCCGCTGGCCGCCACCTGCTGGGTGCGTGGCAACTCCCCTAGCCCGATCTTCAACCTGTTTCCAACAAAGAGGACTGCCAGTCCTGCTTGGGTGCTCATGCATGGCCCAGCACCTTCAAACTCAGTACTAGCCGCTTGCTCACATCATTCGCAGACGGCCTGACAGTCGCTGCTGCTGCCGTGCAGCGCCCACGCCCTCCCCCAAGAAGGCTCCCGCTCCGGCGCCGGCCCGCGCTGGTTGATGCGCCCGAGCAGCGAGCTGCTAGCTTCTCTCTTCGAACGGGCAGCAGCCCCTGGCCTGCCCCGTGAAGCCTCACTTGCTGGAATGCGGAGCAGGGCCGCACTGCGGCTGGGTCACTTGCCTGGCCGGCGGTGGCTGGGCTGCGAGGCAGCATGCTGTGGGCTCGGATGAGCGATAGGAGGTCCCAGCTGGGTCCACACAGGAGAGTGGCTGCGGGCGGCGCGCCCCTCCTGTGGGCACCGCGCCAGGCGCGGTCGCAGCTTTCAGGTTTGCATGCTGACTTGCAAGATTGTGTCCCCAGCTCGTTTTTCTGTGCGCGCGCATCGCAGTGGCAGTGCTGTTCAGCTCTGCCACTGATGATGGCCTCCCTGTTTCCGCTCGGGTGATCCTACTTATTGTCCCTTCCCAAACGGTCTCACTCGGCAGTGCGCCCAGCAACCACGGTGGGCTTGCCACGAACGCGTACATAGCGGCCTGTCAATCACGTTGGTGTCCTGCACACCTTCGCTTCCGTTCTGTAATCGATGGTGAGGAACGGGAAGGTACCATCATGCAGGGACAGATGATTGGACAGCAGCGAAGCTCAATCTCCTCATTACATTAAGCAGTGGGAGCTAGCAGTACGGCTTGCTACTTGACATGTGAGGAAGTGGACAGCAGCAGCAGCAGCTGTTCACGAATGAGTGCACTGAGGAGGGGAGCCTGGCATATTCCTGCGCAAGGTGGCTGGTGCCAGGAGGAAGGAAGAGGAGGAAGCAACGCATGCATGTCAGCAACAGGGTCTCGGCATCCATTTGCTGTTGGACGAAATTGCAGCCAGTCCTCCCATCAAGCCCGCGTTCATACCGGGTGAGCGCATGACAGCCGGCGCTTGACACCATCTGGAGGCCTTTGCGAAGGAACATCCGACCGCCGCTGCGATCTGCGCTGCGGGCGGGCCGCCGCCACGCCGCTGACCGCGGTCGACGAGGCGGCACGCGGCAGTCCTGCGGGACGCTCCATGGCCGAGCCGTCCCAGCGGCAGCAGAGCACACCGGCTGCACCGCCATCCGCTCCTGCACGGCACCTCTCATGGTCTTCGGTCGCAAAGTCGCTGGCGGCAGGCGGTATTGCAGGAGGAGTGTGAGTCCCCCGGATCGCCAGCCCCCTCCAGAGGCTCGCTGCTGCCAGATGGTCGGTTCTAGGGCATGCAGAGGTTGCGAGCGCCGCTGCGGGCGCTGGCCGGGAGCCGGCTCGGAGGGCCTGCCAGACGCAGGAGACGGAGCACTGGGCGCTAATCGCAAGGCTCCCAGCTGTCGAGCCTCCAGCTGGCGCTGACGCTTGGCCGGCTGCAGGTCGAGGACTGCTGTTGCTCCGCTCGAGCGGCTGAAGATCCTGATGCAGGTGCAGGGCAGCCAGCGCGTCTACACTGGTGTCTGGCAGGCAAGGCCGCCCTGCCCCTGACCCGTCCCTGCAGCATCCAGACGCTGCCTGGCGGCACACATCTGGCAGGGATTGGTCGGAGATTGCGCGCCGAGCTGCGGGCGCGCGCTCCCGCAGGGCCTGGTGCTGATGGCGCAGCGCGAGGGCCTGCGAGGCATGTTCAAGGGCAACTGGACCAACTGCGTCCGCATCGTTCCCAACTCGGCCGTCAAATTCCTGACCTACGAGCAGGTCACTCGGTGAGCCCCTGCCGCCCTCCCAATGCTCCCACGTTTCGAGAGGGAGCCAGAGTGCTGCGGCCCCTCACACCGGTCTGCGGATGGGCATGGTGGCACAAACAGCCCATTCGCAAGCCCCTGCCGCTCCCATGCAAGCAGCATGTGGCTGTGCCGTTGGCCCGCCAGGAGCAGCCTGCGGAGGGGCCTGCCTGTGCAGGCAGCCTGCAGCAACGCCTGCTCCTCTCGCACGCCAACCAGCAGGGGCTCTCGTCTCAGCTGCCACTTGTTAGCCCTTTGCCCCAAAAACAGCCCGACCCACAGCAGTTGCGTGGCGCCCCCCCCCGGCCGGCTGGCCCCGATTTCCAGCCTAGAGCCGTTTCCCCGGATCTGCGACTGAAAATTGACATTTCGTGACTAACGAGAATCCATCAGTCGCGTCACAGTCACCCCTCCCAAACCGATCTCGCAGCTTGTCCCTCCGGCTCTGTCCTCCGAAATCCCGCCACGACACCTCGTGTGACTCACGAGAATCCGATCTGATCGCGTTAGTAACCCCTGCCGCAGGTGGATCTCGCGGCAGTCGCAGGACCGCGGCGGTGACGGCAAGCTGACGCCGCTGCTGCGGCTCAGCGCTGGCGCGGGGGCTGGCATCATCGCTATGAGCGCCACCTATCCGCTGGACATGGTGCGCGGGCGGCTGACCGTGCAGGAGGCAGCTTCCCGGCAGTACACCGGCATCCTGCACTGCGCGGCCATGATCGCACGCGAGGTGCCTCCCCCTCTCCACCACACATGCCGCCTTGCTGCCACCTGCCAACTCCAATCTGCAGCTCTGCCGGAAGCACTTGGGTCGTCTTACGCGCAGCTGCTGCCGCTCGCTCCTGGGCACCGTTTCACTTCTGCCACATATTCCAAGGGATTCTAACTGATTATCCACTTCTGCCACATATTCCAGAGGGGATTCTGATTGATCATCCACTTCTGCCACATATGCCAGGGGATTCTGATTGATCATCCACTTCTGCCACATATGCCAGGGGATTCTAATCCCCCCCCCCCCCCCTCCCTCTCCTCTTCTTATTGAGGGACCTGACAGCCGCGGCCCACCGCCAGCGCTCCTGTGGCGGCAGGGCAGTGCCCTGCCGCAGGCTGGGCGGCCGACTGACCTCCTTTGTCCTCTGAAGCCTCCTGAAGGGAATCTGCGCCATCACAGCGTCGCTCCCACAGGGCTCCCCTCGCATACCTCCTCTCCCCCTGCAGCTGCGCCGCCAGGGGATGAATGGCCGATCTAAGGCAGGGGGATGACTCATCAGCGCGGCCAGCCGCAGACACAAGCCCGCCGGCACCGGCCCGGCTCGGCTGGCAGCGGTTGTAACTCCCGCGAGGCCGTAACTCCCCCTGCAGGAGGGCGTGAGGGCGCTGTGGCGCGGCTGGGTGCCCTCAGTCATAGGCGTCATCCCGTACGTGGGCCTCAACTTTGCGGTCTACGAGACGCTGAAGGATGCGGTGCTCAGCTACTACGGTGCCCCCCCCCCCCCTCCTGGCTGTAGGGTTATAGGGTTTACCAGCGCCGCCAAGCCTGCCGCCAGCTGCCAGCGAGCACTTTGAATTCGAATTTGAATTCGAATTTTTCTTTTTGAATCAGACAGGACGTCACGAGTCACACAGAGGGCACGACTGTGAGCTCGCCGGAGCGTTGCTAAGCCGCTCCTGCCGCCAAGAGAGAAACCAGGGTGGGGGGAAAAAATCTCCCCTGCAAGGGGGTGGCCTGCTTCGCGAGATTCACAAGCTGCGGTACGGAAACGCGCTTCTGCCCCTCGCCGCACCCGCTGCTGCAAAGCTCACAGCGCGGTTCTTTTTTATACAGTATAAGTCACGTTATTAATTCTCTGTCTAGGTAGCACAGTAGGTGAGAGCAAAGGACCGAAAAACGCACCGATCTCCCGCAAACTTTTTGCACTACATATCAACATAAATTATTACGACAGAAGAAAGCAGCAGCGGCTCCCGGTGCCAGTCTGACCGCTGTGAGTGCCTGTTGCCCCCCCGCAGAGCTGAGGTCTGAGCGCGAGCTGGGAGTGGTGACTCGGCTCGCCTGCGGAGCTGCAGCAGGGACTGTTGGGCAGACGGTGGCTTACCCGCTGGACGTGGTGCGCCGGCGCATGCAGGTGGGTGCTTATTTAGGGTCGGATAGGGCTTGGGAAGCGAGACATGCTGCGTTGGTTCCAGGAAAACAAGTCTTGTCTCAAAAAAAACAGAAACGCGCGACTGAACGCCGCTCTGACGGTTGCAGCGCCTCGGTTTTGTTCAGCGGGTTAGTTTTGCCGAAAGAACGCGCCAAAGACCGCCGTTCTGACTGACGAGTATGGCCTGTTTCTCCCCACTGTTTGGTGGCCTGCCGGCAAAATCGGCCGCCCCGGCTTGCCTGCGCTCCCGCCTGCGTTGCTCGCCCGCTGCTGTGGCGGCGTCGCTGCCGCCAGGCGGCGAAACTCTGCTTTTTAGGCTGGCGAATCGCCGCAGGGGGCGCTGCACATGCCCGCTTGTGTTCCCGGTGATTGCCCACCGCTTTCGGCGAAACAGCACTTATAAGAAACCCGTCAGGCTTGCTTGCTTGCTGCGCTGCGGCTTGCTTGACAGGCGAGGGGTAGTCAGCGGGAAATGGAAGCCGCTTTGCGCAGAATTTGCGCCCAATTTGCACTAAGAAATCGTGGCACTGACTGCCCCGCCCCACCCTCTCGCAGATGTCCGGCTGGCAGGGAGCGCAGTCGCTGCACGCGGCCGGCGGCCGTGCGGTGGTTTACACCGGCATGGTCGACTGTTTCCGGGGGACGGTGCGTGAGGAGGGCATGGGCGCGCTCTTCAAGGTGCTTCAGCCCCCTCTGCGCCACCAAGCCCCTGCCCCGCTGCCGCCTGCAGCATCCGAGGCTCGTGACAAAAGGGAGCGTGACGTGACGTGACGTAACGCTTCGTGCAATGCCTCGTTATGTCACGTAACGCTTCGTATTGTGTAACGTTACGTCACGTATCGTGTTATGTGACTCGATGTGACGTCTCCTGCAGGGGCTGTGGCCGAATTACGTGAAGGTCGTCCCTTCCATCGCCATCGCCTTTGTCACGTACGAGCAGGTGGGCGGCTCCACAAACTCGGCTTCTGGAGGGTGGATGACTCATCCTGCCTGAGGAGCTGCACAGCGAGCTGTTTGTCCGGAGCGGGCTGGGGCCGCCAGCGTGCCTGTGTGCCTTGCAAGCAGAGTGGGCGCAGGGAGTCGGCATCATTCAAGACAGGGCATGGACTTTAGCTTTGAGGGCGGGCAGTTGCCTGATTGGGAAGGGCGGAGCGGTGCTGCTGTGTGGCGTGCCTGCTGGGACAGCGAGGGCAGGCTTTGTGGGAGGTTTGTCAGCCAGCCTGGCGTGGCAGCTGCGGGGGCTGTTTCCCTGTTAATGGGACAAGCGCCGCAGCTGCACGGCCCAACGGAGGGGCTGGGAGCGTCGCCAGTCAGCATGACGCCCCCGGGACTGGTGCGGCTGCCTGCAGCTGAAGGAGCTGATGGGCGTGGAGCTGCGCATCTCCAGCTAGGAGCGTGCCGCAGCCCGCCTGACCGCCCCCTGCCAGACAGCGCACCGCGGCAGCAGCCAGCGAGAGCCCCCGCGTGCTGCCGCCGGCTGTGTTGCTGCGCTGTCACCCCGGCCGCATGGCAGCCACCGTTCCGCCAGAACAATCTGTCGCTGGATTTGCGACTCTGCCCCGCCAAACTGGCGCCGCTGCTCTTGCGCGGCATGAGAATGCCTCTGGTTGGATGTCCCGTGCCTGTGCACATGCACGCGGGCAGGCGGCCTCTCCGCATCGCGAGAGGGCAGATTTCTCAATGCCCTCGAGCAAGGGCATCATCAGGTGAGGGGCTGAGAGTCGGTGAGGAGGCGTTACAGCGGGCCCTTTCGGAGGCAGCCCGGCCGCCCAAGGGGCCGAATGGGACCATCAGGAAGGGTGGCACAGGGCGCCCGCCGCCGCCCCAGGGTCGCACTCGCCAGTTCGGGGCGAACGGCGCGGAAAGCAGCGGCAAACGTCTGCGAAAAACCCAAGCAAGCGGCGCGGAAAGATCGGGCTGGGCAGCGGCAAGCGGCTGCACCTCTCAAGGTCGGATCCCTAAGCTGCTGCTGACTGCTGCTGCTGCTACCTAGTGGCTCACGTGTGACGCGACGCGTTACGAGACGGCGCCTGCCGCCCGGCGCCGCTGAGTGGCTCGGCCGGGGGCCCAAAATGGCGACTCGCTCGCATCCTGTTCCTGTTTGAATGCAAGCCGGCGTGCTTGCGGCAGGGGCAGGCTGGCTGCCTCCGCGCGCCGGCTAGCTCTGGGGCGCGGCGCCGTCCATGGCAAAGGGGGAGGGTGCCGGCGGCCGCAGCTGGCTGCCGGCCGCCTGCAGCTCCGGAGGCCCTGCCTCGGGCGCCTGCAGCGCACCGGTAGCGGCTGCGGCTCAGCACTTGAGGGATTGAGCCTTGAGCCATGCGCCCCACACCCTGGTCACTGCGGCCCCCAAGAGCAAGCAGGCACGCATGGTTTGGGGGCTGCTTCCAAGCAGCCTTCCTTGCGTTCTATGCCTGCAAGGCAGCCGGGGCGGAGCAACGGCGGGATCGCCCTGGCCGGCACAGCTCCCCGCTTGACAAAGCTAGATTAGATTTTCGACCCCGGGGAGCGACAGCAGGTGCCAGACGAGTGAACCTCTCACCCAGTCCACGTCTTGAATCCGCCCCAACATTTTAATTAATGAACCCACATCTCGAAATCTGTCCCATCCTCACCCGAAGCCACATCCACGCGCAACATCGAGTGGAACCAGACACCAGCATTCACGCTGCAGTGAGGCATCGACTTGAGGCCGAGGGCTGCATGGCGGGGGCACCTGCTGCGGCTGCGGCGGCTGCGCGGCGGCTGCCTGGCTGAAGGGGGAGACCGCGCCCAGCCCGCCGCCGCCGCCGCCAAATGTGGAGAAGGGGGAGGTGAAGTGCGCGTCGGGGCGGGCGCCGCCGGCCGGCGAAGCGCCGCTCGAGTGCACCACGCGGGCGGCCGAGCCGGCGCCGCCGCTGCAGGGGCACAGCGCCGCTTCAGCTTTCTTCTCGCGCTTTCCGGTCTGACTTTCTTTTCGTGCTTCCCTCGTGTGCGATTTTCGGGCGCGTTCTTCCGTGCTTTGGTGGTATGAGGTAATCTCCAAGGGTGCCATGGTAGATGTGGGGCATCTGAATGGGATGCTTGGTCAGGACAGGCACAAGAAGGCTGGCGCTGGAAGGAGATGGAGGGGGGGGGGGGGG
>BHFV01000446.1:986-24761 GCA_003568905.1 Trebouxiophyceae sp. KSI-1
CTCAACCCTAAACCCTAAACAGCATGGAACCGCCTGCCTGCCATGGAATGGAAGCGGGCAGCCCCGTCGCCGGCCGCCACGCCTTGGCGGCGGCCTGCACGCATGCGGCCTTCTGAAGCCCGGCGTTACTAACAGCTTTACTAACAGCAGTGCGATCATCTGGTCGCCTGCTGTTTCGCCTGACCACCGTCCAATGTGCGGCACAACCGACCCCAGGATAAAATGTGGTAATTCCAGTTTTCCAGGAAATCCTGGGTTTTCAGGGATTCATGGCACTGCAGCCTCTGGCGCACCGGTGCCACGGCGTAGTATTTTAGGGTTTTAAAACCCTAAACGCGCAGCGTCGCTGGGTGAGTCGCCTGCCCGGCCGCACTGCAGGTGGAGGCCGAGGCTTACAGCGCCGCCGGCTTCCCTCATACACTCGACAGCGGCAGCTTTGCGACCCTAGCGATCGGTTCCCCCCCCCCCCCCCCTCGCCATAAGGGCCCTGCTGTGCGGTTATTCTGCTGCAAGAGCGGCTGCCGTGTTCACAGGCAGCGGCAGCTATGCGAGGGGGCGGCTGACTAATGATCACCCAGAGTTCAGGGCATAGATGGGGTCACCAGCGCGCCCCCGTCCTTTCCAAACAACCAATGCCATAGCCCCCCCCCCCTCCCCGCCCACACACACACACAGCTTCTGAGCCGCAGGCGGGGGCGGTCGCAGGGCGCGAAGGCGGCCCCGCGCTGAACCAGGCAGTGCCTTCCCCCTGCGGCCGCTGGGTGGCGGTCTGCCTTGACAGGCGGGAGGTGTGGGTGCTGGATGCGGCGGCCGGGCTGCGGCGCTGCCACCGGCTGACGGTGCAGCCCGTATGCGGCCCAGCCTGGGCCGCACCCGTCGGCCTGGAAACTGGCACGCCCTCGACCGGCTCGCCAGCTCTGTTTTCCCTCAACCCTAAGACCAGCTCGGATCAGATTGATTTCTTAAATCGAATTTTGAATCGAATTTTACTGTTTTAAATTTTGTTTTTGTCTTTTTGAAATATTTAAATATTTATATTCTAAATATTCGGTTTTGTTTTTGACGAGTTGTTAATTTTTATCTGTTTTCAATGGCCACGATTTTGGGCGGCTGTCGAGTGCGGGCGCCTGCAGCGTAGCGGCGGCAGTTGGGTGACTCGCGAGGGCCGCGATTCGGGGCGCAAGATGCGCGAGGTTTGAATTCAAATCTAAACCCTAAAATTCGAGCCCCCGGGGTCCCTTCCGGGGGGAGCGCGCGCGCTGCATGTCGCTGCCAACACCCTCAACCCTAAACCCCCTGAATCCTAAACAAGCCCGGCTTGCCGGGGCCATGCCACCTGCCTGTGGCTGGCTGCTGGAACCCTTCTCCCCCTAACTCGAGCATTACACCACGGCAAATGAGCAGCACAGTCCCGCCTGTTCCCCAAAGGCTTACCTTACTGAAGCAACGGGACATTTACTGCTCATTTGACGTTGCCGTCACTGTTTTTGGTGTATTGCAGCTGCCGTTGCTGTCACTGTCCATCCCATCCCATTCTCATTCCCAGTTTCCCTGCAGCATTTCAGTTTACCCCACTCTGCTCCCAATTCCATCCTCGTACCCATCCCAAATTCCATCTCAGCATCTCCAACTCATTCCCAGTCGAGGTGGTTCTTTCTTCCCCCCAAGAAGCCCGCTGCCGGCCCGCAGGCGCCCAGTACTGCGCCTGGAGCCCCGACTCGCGCTTCCTGGCCGCCAGCTTCGACGGGCTGCACTGGGTCGGCGTGTGGGGCGCGCCCAGCTTCCAGCTGCTGCTAAGCCTGAAAGACACCAAGTGGCCGCCGCTCGCCCTCGCCTTCAGCCCCACCCGGCCCAGCCTGCTGGCCGTGGCTGGACGTCGGCACCACACGTACCTTCTCGGTGGGTTCCACCCGACGGTGCCAGGCTGTCATTTTCCTGCCGTGCCAGGCTGTCTTTTTGGGTTGTAGGGTCTCTTGGGTGAGAGCAGCTCGGCTGCTGTTCTGCCTGAGCCTCCTGCCGGCGGCACCACACGTACCTGCTCGGTGGGCTTCGCTCGACGGTGCCAGGCTGTCATTATCCTGTTGCCAGGCTGTCATTCAGGGCTGGGAAGGTCCGCTGTGGTGAACAGGGCGCCTCTGTTCTCCTTGGGCCGCCTGCCGGCGGCACCACACGTCCGTCGTTGTCCTGCCATTCCAGGCTGTCTTTGAGGGTTTGTAGGTTCTTTGGGCGGATCTGTCCTGCCTGGACACCCTGCCCCCCCCCCGCCCTCCCTTCCTCCATCCCTGCCCTGGCAATCTCTTCCGTCCTTTCCGCTCCCTTCCGTCCTTCCCTCCTACCTGCCTGTCGTTATTCGCCCTCTCCCCCCCTCTTCCCCACTCTGGCACTGGCCGCCAGCCGTCCAGGTTTCTGGAGTCGCATCACGCCAGTGGGGAGCCTCCTTCCCCCCTCTTGAATGCAAAGTTGAGGCTGGTGAGATGGCCTGGTTCCTGCAGACGTGAAGGAAGAGTTGCGGCGTGGAGCCGGCAGTGGCAGCGTCGGCGGCAGCGGCGGCGGCACCAGGCTCGTACCCGGCACGCTGCAGTGCCTGCCCCACGATGGCTACGGGACGGACCTGAGCTACCCCCGCGCGGACGGGCTGGCGGTCTCTGACTGCGGCGTCCTGATAGCGACCGCGGCAAGCGCCCCCTCCCGGTGCCCCCGGAGCAGCAGCACGGCGGCGTCTCTTCAAGCTTTTGCACTGATATTAAATCAATACAAATAAGTAAATATCATGTGAGGATTGGGAATGTGGGGGTTGTGGGCGCCAGGGATGCACGCTTTGGAACGCACAGAGCCTCCTTTTGGAGCGACTGCAGCGCGCTTTCCCGCCAGAATTCAAATGCCCCAACCTTGACCCGTCTTCCCGCCAAATTTTGGACCACTGTCGCACTGGCTGCGCCGCAGCATGGGCAGGCAAGCTGTCGCGGCGTGAGGCTGTCAGCCGCCGCCGGCGGAAAAGGTAGAAGGAAGCGTGGAGGAGATCTCATGGCATGCCTGCAATGTTCGCCATGAACGGCTCTGCAGCGTTCTGGAGCTTGCAGAATGCGCTCTCACACTGGAAAAAGGACGATTTACCGGGGCAAAGGGCAAAACGAGGGCCAAACTGCCGATTGTTTTGGCGTTTTGCCCAAGTCACTGCATGAAAGCTGCAGGCTCCGACACACACAGCTGGCGGCACTTGGCCGCCTGCCTGGCCAGCCCGGCTGAAGGCAATGCAGGGTGCTGAGCTGGCGTTGTTATTGTTATTGTTATTCTTATTCTTATTCTTATTTCCGTTAACATTAACATCACTATCATCTTTGTTCTTGCTGCAGGCCGGGCTGCTGGAGCACGAGCTGCTGCCGGCCTGGAGCCTGGACAGCCACCCTTTCTACCCCGACCGTTTCAGGGAGGCGGCGCGTGCGTTCATGCTGTGCGCCTGCAGCGGGCGGCCGCCGCCGGAAGGCAACACTCCCTTCCCACCGCCTTCAGCGCTTCGATTGCTGAATCAGGCCGTTGCTCCTGCACATGTTGTCGACAAGCTGGCTCAGCTTTGGTGATCTGCACTTCTTTCAAGCGGGTTGTCTTCGCTTCCTGATGAGCAGGAAGCCATCCATGGAGCGGGGGCGAGCCTTTCGAGTTCCCTTACTGGGTGAAGAAGGAGCAGCAGGCTGGCGAATCGGCAAAGAAAATCTGTATGGGGGGTTTCCATGCGGAGGCTGCAGCGGCTGCGGCAGCGCCGGCTGAGTGCTGCGGTGCCCGTGCAGGCGCATCTGTCGGAGTGGGGGACCTGCCAGCAAACGCAGCGATCAAGGTCGTCCAGCTGCTGGCCGCCTCCTTCCCGGCGTACTTTCCGGCTTGCGGGACGCTGCCGGAGGTCAGAATCTATGGCTAGCCGCGGCTGCTGCGCGCACCGCCGAGCCTGTGCAACAGAGAAGACATGTGTGGCAAGTGCTCTGCTAGGTCAGAGCGTTCTGCGTGGTTGGCTTGCTGGCTGGACTGCTGGTCTGATTGGGAGCTGGATGTGGGTGCGTTGTGAGTTTCTCAGTGCGGAGTCATAGCATGCAAAGCAGCTGCCACACTAGAACAAGTGCCACGGACACATTTCACCATCGTTCGCCCCAGTTAGCGATGGGACAAAGCAAAGCTGCCCTGCCCCGCCGTGTGAGAGCGACATTGCCGCGGTGCAATCCCGGATGCTGAGGTCTTGCGCACTGCTGGGGGGTCGTGGGTCCTGGGTTTGCCACACTGCAGCAGTTATGGAGTCGCTGAGGCAGAGGAAGGGTGGCCGTGCCGTGTCGCGCAAAACATCCGCGAATTCAGCAGTCGAGGCTCGAGGCCTGGGAGCCGATGCCGTAGTGCATAGGACGGAGCGGAGAGGCCGATCGGGTCTGGCGGCAGCTGCTCGGTCTTCCGCCAGCCAAAAGTCCGTCCCGGCCTGAGCCATCAAACCTTGGTCCCGTGAACAGCATCGACTTCGGATGTTTGGCGTAGCTGACGCTGGCGGACTCTCCACCGCTGCAGGGCGCATGTGACGGAAACAGGGCTGGCACAGACGGAGCCGGTGCTGACAGACTCGACGGTTCTGGACCTGAGCCTAGCTGCTTTGCCGGAGCCTCTTGATGCTGGCCCCAGGAGGAGCGCTCGCAACAGGAGGCCCGCCGCCTCCGAGCCGGTCGCCGACTTGGGCGCAGAGGCAGCGGCTGCCGTCCCAAAGAAGCCTGCTAAGCGGCAGGCTGGAGGCGCTGAGGCCACTGAAAATGGAGCAGCCGCGACAGGCACGCTGTAGGAGCTTTGCCTGGATCAGCAGCTCATGGTGTTTGCAAGAAGGCCGAAAGCATGGTCCACGCCCGCCGCAGAAGAGAAGCCCAAGGCCAAGCGGGCGCGGAAGGGCAGCGGCAGCCTGCCCGAGGGCATGAGCCGCAAGGCTTTCGAGCTCACGGTCGGCACCTCTCACGAGACGGGCGTCTGGAGTGAGGCCAGCATGCGCGCGGCGCTGGAGCAGCTGTCGGCAGCAGACCCAAGTACATCACTCCCGCCCTGGCTCGCTGAACACAGCTTGCTTTGGCATGCTGCTGCTGCAGGTGTCTGCCATTTGTCTCAAGAGTTCGTGTGCCTGCAGAGCTGGCGACGGTGGTGGCAAAGTATGGCGCCCAGGGGCCCCTGGACCGGCTGCTGCCCAAGCCGGCGACTAACATCTTCGGCTCGCTCGCCCGCACCATCATCGGGCAGCAGCTGGCGGTCGGCGCGGTGAAGAAGATCTACACCCGCTTCCTGGAAACCGTCAAGGTCGGCAGTCCCTGCCTCTCTGCCTCACCTTCGTTGCAGCGCCAGCCTGGCAGACAGCGCAATGCTTCGGGCTGCTGCTGCCTGAAGTGTAGGCGAGCTTGCTGCAGACGAAGCCCCGCGCATGATGCCTGCCTGGTGCCACTGAGCAGCAACCGGCAGGCAGGCAGCTCACCGCTTGCATGCGTGTGGGCTGCCCGCAGTGCTCCGCGGAGGAACACGTGCAGCCGGCGCACGTCCTGGCGCTGCCTTGGGAGGAGCTCAAGTCGTGCGGCCTTTCCAGCATGAAGGCCCGCACCCCCTTTCTCCCCTGGCTGCTGCTGCCGCTCTGCAGGCAAAAGGGGCGCGTGAGACTGTGCCAAGCACAGTGCGGCTGCTTGTGTGCTGGCCTGGCGTCTGGCTGGCACAGGCAGAGCTGCCTGCCGACGCCCTGCTTGCCGATTAGGCAATCACTTGCGGGCGATTCGGCCCCAGCTGCAGAGACACCACCTTGCTGGCTGCCCGTTGAAGACCTCTCAAGGCGGTGCCTTCCTGCTCGCCCTTTCTTGTTGAAGAAAGGGCCTGGCTGCTGTGCATGCAGACCAACTATCTGGTCGACCTGGCGAAGCACTTTGAGAGCGGCGAGCTGTCAGACGAAAAGATCTCAGGCGCGCTCTTCTGCCAGCCCTTCCCTACCCTCTCCCTGCAAGATCGAGCCAGCCAGTAGCCGCGCCTGAGTGAAGGCATCCCAAGACGTTCGCATCGAATTGCACCCCCTTCCCCCAACGCCCCCCTCCCTTGCTTTGATTTGCTGAGAGGGGGGCTGGCGGCTGCAGCCATGGACTACCAGGAGCTCATTGCCGAGCTGACCAAGGTCAAAGGCATCGGTGCGGCCTCTGCTGCCGCCCGCAAAGCACCTTGATAGCAGCCCGAGCTGCCCCTGACTGTCAAGTCTCGAGGCGGGTCCGTGTGGTTGTGGTGCAGGCCGATGGACAGTAGACATGCAAGCCTCCTGCCCCACCATCATTCCCCACTGCCGAGGCTCTCAATGTCCAACTCCACTGCTGCTTGTCGGCGGCATGCCTGTCCGCTGTGCAACGACCTCCCGCTGCCGCAAGCTGCGCGCATGGCTACCTGTTGATTTTGCAGCTACTGGCCTTCGGTTCTGACTCTGCAGAGCTCTTGGATGATAGGTACGCCATGTTCCACCTCGGCAAGATGGACGTGCTGCCGGTCGGGGACCTTGGAGTGCGGAACGGCATGAAGCAGCTTTACGGCCTGAAGGTGAGATCTTCCCAAGCCCAAGCCCAAGCCAAGCCGGCACAACGGGCCAGCACAGGCGCTGTGGGCGGTGCCTGCTGTGTGTGCACATGCCCCTGCAGCACCCAGTAGCAGGGCGCGGCTTGCGTCATTGGGGTGCTCACCGAGAGAAGTCACTCTCGCCTGGTCGAGACTCTGCTGCCAAGAGAACGCAGGCCCTGAAAGGCTATTCTTATGGTGCAGGAAGCGCCCAGCGCGCTGGAGATGGTGCAGCTGACCGACTGCTGGCGGCCGTTCCGCTCGCTCGGCAGCTTTTACATGTGGCGCGTGATTGAGAAGCCGGGCGCCTCCAATCCCAGCAAGGTGCCTGAGGTGACAGATGGTGAGGCCGCGACGGAGGCAGCCTCCAAAGTGCCGCTCTGAGCAGTGCTTGGAGTAGTGGCATTGCGTGACAGGCGGGTAGTGGCAGCTGGGATTATCTGCCGGTGCACCGATAGGCAAAAGTTGCCAGGAGCCATAATAGGCAGCCGTTGTTTCTCACTGGTTGAGAGATTTGTGTGAACACGTGCTGCTTTCCTCGTTTCTGAACTCAGGCTGCCTGCTATGTAAGGCGGCCTCAAATTCGCTTGCAATGCCTCAGCCTTTCCAGCACCAGGAAGCATTTTGGCGGGATCCCGACCTTAGCGAGTGTAAATTTAAATTCAACGCCACCCTACCGAGCTCCTGCGGAGATTTCAGCTGAGCAGACTGGGCCTTGCAACAGGCTACGCCTGCACCCTCTCCCTTGCCCTTCTTCCTTCCTTGTCTCTTTCGAGCGAGCCAGCCGGCGAAGCCCGCCACAAAACCAAGACTGCTTAAAAGCCTCCAGCGCCTGGACCTGAAGGAGCGAAAAGAGCAAGTGTTAGGTCTGGGATCGAGTCAGCATGGCAGCTGAAGCATCCCAGAGGCAGCAGCAGCAGCAGCAGTGAGCTTTCAGCCCTCCTGATGCTCCTGCCAAGGTTGCCGCTTTTCTACAATGCTGCAGCAAACACCCGAACGAGTGACTGCCTTGTCGCAGGGATGCTGGCGAGGAGGAGATCGAGGAGTTTGAGCCCATAGACAAGCTGCAGCAGCTCGGCATTAATGCAGGCAGGCGTCCCAGTGCTGCTGTTGCAAGCCGCATGTTGGCTCTGAGCTGTGGCACGCCGTGGAGAAGGCCTGCTGAGCTGCTGGCTGATGACCGAGGGATGCTGCAGGCGACATCAAGAAAGCCAAGGAGGGTGGCTACCACACCTGCCAGGCGCTGCTCATGCAGACCAAGAAGGCACGCCTTTCCCGCTCTTTTCCAACTCGCCACGGCACAGAAAGGGCTTATCAGCAGGGCCCATGCTGCTACCTGCACAGGCCAGCATGAGCACATGGCCGATCTGCTGCTGTGGGAGAGCTGACGCGTGCGGTGTGAATGTTCACAGAAAATGGCCGACATCAGGGGGCTGTCGGAGGCCAAGATAGACAAGATGGTGGAAGCCGCCAAGAAGCTGTGCCCGCAGCAGTTCGGCTGGCAGTCCGCCCGCAGCGTCGAGAACCAGGTGCCCTTCCTGCCTCTGTGTTGCCTGGCAGCATGCATGCCAATTCTCACTCCCCAGCCGCATTACCCAGCTCTGAAGCTGGGCTGCCCATTTGGCTGTCAGTTGATGAGCAGAGAGGTGACAGGGCAGTCAAGGGCTGCACTTCTGCCATGCCCGGCCATCTGGTCATGCAGTTGAGCAGAGCCGCATGCCATGTAGCCGGGTCACCAGTAGCTCGCCGCGCACAGCGCGAAGCCTCCATGCCTGGCCACACCTGCAGCACAGCCTGGCTTGTCTTATGCATCGCCTGCCCCTGGCCCCGCAGCGCGCTCGCGAGATCGGCCGCATCTCTCTCGGCTCCGAGGCGCTCAACGAGCTGCTGGGCGGCGGCCTCGAGACCAAGTGCATCACCGAGATGTTTGGCGAGTTCAGGTGAGCGCTTCAGCGGCTGACAGCCCGAGAAAGGCACCATGTCGGCCTACTGCGCATGAGCAAGCTCAGGCTGCACTCAGGGGGCCGAGCGAAGCATTCACCGTGCAGACGAGCTGCCTGCTGACTGCTTGTGAGTTGGCAGGGCGCTGTGGCAGACCGACTCGAGTTTGGGCCCCATCAGACTGGCCCTGCTGCTTGGTGGGTCTGAGGCAGTGCCTGGCTGCTGCAGGACGGGCAAGACGCAGATCTGCCACACGCTCTGTGTGTGCGGCCCCCAAACCCTCTCCTCCTGCTGCCTTGCATGCTCATCGCTTTTTTCACCCGCTGAGCGGCAGCGTTTTGCCTGCCACAGGACGACACAGATGGCGCAGGACAGCGGCGGCGGCGCCGGCAAGGCACGCGCCCCCGCTATGTTTCCTCCTTTCCCAACGCACTCGAGGGCCCTACCTGCCGATACCTTAGCAAAACACAGGCTGTCCAAGGCACTACCGAGTCTGGCTGTGCTGCCTGTCTTGCCTCCCAGCCGCAGCATTCCTAGTCGCCAAGCGCTCCTGGAGCAGCCATCGATCTCAGTAGTTGCAGCCTGCAGCCAGCACATTGTCAGACGCCGCTGCCCAGCGCCTGCTGCTTGAAAACGCGGTGAGCCTGCCGCCCGCAGGTGGCGTATGTTGACACCGAGGGGACCTTCAGGCCGGAGCGCATCCGCCCGATCGCTGAGCGCTTTGAGCTGGACCCCGACGCGGTGCTCGAGAACGTGAGGCAGCCGCTTGCCCGGGCGCTGCAACAGCTGCACATGCTTGGCTGCGCCACACCCCCTTGCAAGCCTGCAGGCTCAGAAACAAGCAGCAGAGCAGGCAACAGCGCAGTCGGCGGGCCCATTGCAGGCAGCTGTGCAGGGGGTTGGGAGGCAGCGCTGGGGCTGCAGCACGGCATTGCAGCCGTGTTTGAGGCTGGGCCTGCTTCCCCGCCGCCCCTTGAGCAGCACATGCCGGCGGCCTGCAGTTCATGTCAGGGGCAGACTGTGCCTTGCTCAGCCCAGTGTATGTGGTCATGGCAGAAACTCAGCCTGTTGACAGGCACTGAGGCAGCGCTGCCGGCTACCGCAGATTGTGGTGGCCCGCGCCTTCACACACGAGCAGCAGCTGGGTAGCTCCCACCCCCTCCCCGCCCTGCTGGCAGCGTGCCAGACTGACTCTCTCAAGCCAATCAACGCTGCAGCGTGCCTGGCATGTGCGGGTGCTGCTGCTGCCCTCTGCAGCAGCCGGCGGGAAGCCTAAGAAAGAGTGCACCTCACGGATGTGTCAGATGCCTGCGCTCCCGGTGGCTGCCTCCCGCCTGCCCCTTCTGGCGGCGCGGGCGTGTTGCGCTCGCGTGCATGCTGGAGGCCCTGCTGCGGCACTCTGCAGACCTGCTGGTGCCGTTGGCGGCCAAGATGGCGGAGGAGCCGTTCAAGCTGCTGATCATGGACAGCATCACCGCCAACCTGCGGGTCGATTTCGTCGGCCGCGGCGACCTCGCAGAGCGGCAGCAGAAGCTCGGCCAGATGATGAGCCGCCTGCGCAAGGCACCTTCTCCACGGAGCCTTTCCTGCCCTTGGCTGCTTGCTTCTGGCATGCAGCTGTGGAGCGAAGCAAGAGCGCAGAGATGCGAGCGATGCCTGGCTGTTATGGGCGGATGCCAGATTTACAGGGCCTTGTGGCTTTGCTGGGGTGGTTGGGAGGCTGCCATAAAAGGGCAAGGTGTTCAAGTCACAGACAGGTAGGCAGGCCTCAGACGCGCCTCCTGGCTGGCATCGACTGAGAGCCAAACGAATGGGCATGCGCTTCTTCGCTTGAGAGGGATCTCTGAGCTGCAGGCATGCTGCTGCTGAAAGCCGTGCGTTACAGTCTTGATGACTCCCAGCCGTATACAGGCCCTGGAGATTTGAGGAGCCTCAGTCGCAGCCTGAGAGCGGCCGTCCGCGCAGATTGCGGAGGAATTCAACGTCGCGGTGCTAGTGACCAACCAGGTCGTCTCGGACCCCTCGGGCGGAGCTACCTTCATCTCAGACCCTAAAAAGCCCGTGGGTGCGTTATTAACCCTACAATGTTCATTACTAAACCCTTCCTTTAGCAGCGTAACACCCGCATGCACGCCTGGTAAAAAACGGGCCCGCTCGGGTTGCTGAGGACGAAAGAGAGAGTGTTTTGGTCATGCTGATGCACTTGACTGCTCTGCCAATACACTGCTTAGAAATGAGCCTTTCACCAGCCCAGAAATTTGGACTCCTCCTAGCTGCTGCATGTGAAGTTCAGCGCCCCCATGCGGCGCAGCGCTTGGAAAGGGGCAGGCGTGTGATGACGTCTTTCAGAGCTGAAAGGGGGCGGGCTCGCAGGCACAAGACGCAGAACAGCAGCTGGTTGCAAGAATGCAGCGCAAGCTGCTGTTAATTAAGCCACTGGCCGTCAGTGTCATACTTTTTGAGGCCACCCGCCGCTGCTGCAGGCGGGCACGTGATGGCGCACGCGAGCACGGTGAGGCTGAGCCTGCGCAAGGGCAAGGGCGAGCAGCGGCTGATGAAGGTGGTGGATGCGCCCAACCTGGGTGCGCCTCCCCTGTTTCTGAGCCAAAACAATCGACCTCCAGACTGCCATCGCCTCCCTTCTTGCCACTGCCATCGTCAGCATGCCTAACCGCCAGCGTGTGCCTGAGCCTCCGCTGGCTGCTGCCACGCCTGACTGCTGCCTGCAGCCAGGTCCCGCACTGTCTGCCAACACCCCACTGCACGCGCCTTCCATGCGCTGCAAGCACTCGATCCGGGTCCCCGCTGAGCAGGCGCTGCATGCTTGGCCGAACACAGCTCAAGGTGACAAGCCGGCAGTGGGGGTAACTGACAAGGGCGCATGCGGCCGCCCCGCAGCCGAGGCCGAGGCCTCCTACCAGATCGACCCCGCAGGCGTCATGGACTACAAGGACTGACGATGTCTTTGGGCGAACAGCAGGCCTGATCCTCTTCTTGGGGCAGCTTTGCGCAGCGAGCGCTTTTCCTGCCTCGGTCAGTTTCTCCAGGTTCTCTTGATGCCGGTCGCCGGGCCTGAGGTGCCCGCAAAGGGCGCTGCAAGCCTTGATCCCGTGTAACATGTGGAGTCGCATATGTGAGTGGGCCACGAGATTTGCCTCCGAGGGTGACATAAGATGAGGGGGCCACTTCACGCGGCAACGGTTCCTCTAGCAGTTCGGGCGATGCTTCCGCTGAGCTTCCAAGCTGTGCACCCGTTTGCAGCCGGAAAAATGTCACGTGCAATGCGCTGTGGAAAATAAACGCCGCGCCCTAAAATCGCCAGCGGGCATGCTGCGCTTGGCACAATCGGCGTGAGCCACTCCCTCCCGCTCCCGAAACCATACGCTAGTCGACAGGCCAGCAGCGTCCCGCAAAATCGCTTGCAACTCGTCGCTCACCCGCGCGGGAGATGTTCCGGAGCGAGCCACAAGCGGCAGGCTGCCAAGCGGCATGTGGTTGCGTCGCCCGACGAACGAGCGACGCCGCGCCGCCGCCCAAGGCAAAGGCGGCAACGGTGGTGAGATCCGACGCTGATTAGCGCTGATTCTCACAGCATTGCTTCCGTAAGCTGAATGTTTCGCGACTCTGAATCGCAGGCGGGCAGACGCGGGCCGCCGCAGATGGCCCTTTCTTGGTGGCCGAGCAGCAGCTGGCTAGTAGGTCTGAGCTGGCAGCGTTGGCGGCTACCTTGAGCGCCTGGAGACGAAGGCTACGGAGCAGGCCTTTCTGTCTTCATCTTCTGCTGATTCTGAGTAGGTGAGACGAGGAGCACTTTCTTACACAAGCGCACGTGCCATGCACAAGAGTCTTGAGCCCATCAGGCGGTCATCTTGCTCAGTTTTGGACGCAGGCAGAGGAGGAGTCCGATGGCAGCGAGGTGGAGGCAGCTGCTGCAGCGCACGCGGCACAGAGGTGCAGAGGAAGTCAAGCTTCATCACCGCCAAGATGGCGGCACACACAAGGGCTTCGGACCAAGCGTGAGTCTTCAACGCCAAGCTTGATCGCCAGCCCTCTGCCAGGCGCCTCCTCAGCATTACTGAACTGCTGTTCCGCCTTCTGCAGCACCGCAGCGCTGCAAGAGAAGCGAACTCTTTTCAGCACTCCCATGCCAGCGATTGGCAACGGGCGGAAGGCGAGGAACAGCATGATCAAGGGAGTCGCACAGGCACGCAACCAATCTGACCCTCCCTTGAAGGCAGCAGTGACACAGATGGATGCAACAACCCACTGTGTTTGCAGGCTCTGGAGGCCGGTGCTTTGAGGGCAGCGCGCTGTTCGCGGTCATCGTTGGTCCTCTCCTTTTCGTCAATAGCCTCTCCTCGCTGCGAGCGCACTGCTGGAGGAGGCAGGGCCGCGGGCGTGGCACTTCCTTCGGCTGCAGCCCCTCCCACCCTCGGGCGCAGCTCAAGTGGCCGCCAAGAAGCCGAGCGAGGCTGTCACCGGCGCCCGCCAGCAGTACGAGGCACAGCTGGCGCAGATGCTGGAGATAAACTAGCTGCTGCAGGTCTCCTGCAACGAGGTGTTCGGCGAGTAGCCGGTGCCAGGGGACCTGGGGGCTGCAGAACAGGCGGCGTATGCGGCTACCACAACGAACGCGCTGGTGCACTCCCTCCCCCTATGCATCTGAGAAACGCAGCCCAGCCTGCCTGGCAGCCAGCCAGCGCCTCGCGTGCTTCTGGCCCGAGCCGTGCTGTGACTGCTGCAGGTGGCGGCCCTCTCGTCGTCGGTGCGACTCACCTCAGGTCCGTCCAGGCGGCGGCTGGCGGCGGCTGGTCGCCGAAATGTCACAACGGCAAGCCACCACAGCAGCCCTTCCCCAACCTGGATGGGAGTCTCAGATCTGCATAGTCTGCCCCTGCACCATGTGCCTGCCGGCAATCAAGCCGCATGCTCGACGAGTGGGTCTGATCCTCGGAACTGTCGCGCAGCGCATGTACGCGCGGCTGGAGGCAGAGTACGTCGGCAGCGGGGCGGCCGGCGGCGCCTTTGAAGGTGGCTCCGCCCAGCGGCTGATGGATGGGGCGACGGCCGAAGAGGCGAGCGGCGGCGAGTGCTTCACGGCAGCCGCCGACATGGCCGTCTTCGTCACGTCCGAAGGCCGCCTGCGCCACGTCCTCGACGGCGACAGGCAAATGCTCAGCTGGGATGCGTTCAGCTGTGCGCCCCTGCCACGTTTGCCTTGCCCTGCCACCGCGCTGCGCCTGCATCGATCAGCAAGCTCGCTTGCAGGCGTCGCCGAGGACGCCCGCCAGCAGGCCGCCGATGCCGTGCAGCTCGCACTGGCTTCGTTGTCAGCCAAGATGCTCAACGGCGTCGGGCTGCTCAGCTCCCTTCAGCTGCTGGAGCCAAGCATCTGGGAGGAGCTGGAAGCTGTGCAGCCGGGCTCTCTCCAGGCCAACCGCCTCATCGCGAGTCTCGCCAAGATGGCAGCGCTGCTGGAGGAGGAGTTTGCTCGGCAGTGCACGGGCTGGATTCCTCCGCTCTGGGGCGGGGCACTGGCAGCCCTGCGGCGACTGATGGCCGACTAAACTGGTGAGCCACACGGCGCTGAGAATCTGAGTCACCCATCAGGCGTTATTACAGCCTGTGCCTGAGCTGCTGTAGCTCTGCAGCTGATCGGCAGACGCGCGTTGGGAGGACGCGAGGGCGGCCGTGCGCGCGCACGAGGCCACTCGAGGCGCCGATCACGGCCCCCACCCGCTGGCGGGCTGGGTACTGAAAGTGCAGGTCTCCAGCCTGCAGCAGCCGACGGAGTTCGCCGATGAGACCCTCATCGGCAGGGCCGCCCACATCGCACTGGGCTCGAGCCGCCACAGCTGGCCTTTGAGATGCTTGAGAAGCTCTCGAGGCTGGCTGTGAGTGGACGCAAGGTGCTGCGAGTGTCCTGTGGCCGTGAGCGCTGGGCCTCCGAGCGCTCCAGCATGTCTGACTGTCACCACTTTGAGGTGCAGCGCCTGGCCAAGTAGCCACCCTAGCGCCTGGGTGGCTGATGCCATTTTGGCCGATCTGTGAGTCTTCTGACGCTGGCTGTCAGTGTCATGTTTGCTGGCTGTGGAGCGCCTGTGAGTATGGTGTGCGTGCCTGATCGTTGCCATCCAAGTGGCTGCACAGTGCTGAAGCTTTTTTGGTGTCTGCCTGCCATCTGTTCTGCAAGGGCATGCACGTGAGTGAGCTGCATCCTAGAAGAGAATTGAGCGGTCGTTTGTCGTTGTTACATCTTGGCGCTGCTTTTTGCCATGCTGAGTCCATTGAAACAGCCGCTTGCAGCCAATCTCCTCCTTTGTCCAATCCCACATCCCTTTGCAGGCGAAAGGCTGCTCAGCGGCTGAAGCCATGAGCACCCAAGGCAGGAGGAGGAGAGGGGCCCGGGCGCACACGCAGAGGGTGTGGCAGATCTGCGTCTTGCCCGTCCTGTAGCAGCCAGGCATCGCATCAGGCGTCTCCAGCTCATCTCAGGAAGCAGCCGGGCCAGTCTGAGGAGGCCCAAACACGAGCCAAACCCCACAGCGCCCCGCCAGCACACAAGCCGACAGGCATCTCGTCTGCTCAGTGGATGCCTGGTCAGGTGCTCTGAGTGCAGCCTGAGCTCATGCACGTTTAGCCCACATGGTGCATTTCCCAGGCTGTCAGCGGCTGGAGAGTTCGCCTGAACTCGCCAAACATCTCGGTGATGCACTTGGTCTCGAGGCCGCCGCCCAGCAGCTCGTTGAGCGCCTCGGAGCCGAGCAAGATGCGGCCGATCTCGCGGGCGCGTTGCGGGGCCAGGGGTAGGCGATGCATAAGACAAGCCAGGCTGTGCTGCAGGTGTGGCCAGGCATGCAGGCTTCGGGCTGTGCGCAGCGAGCAACAGCTGGCCCAGCTACATTGCATGCGGCTCTGCTCAACTCCATGCCCAGATGGCCGGGCACGGCAGAATTGCAGCCCTTGCCCTTGACTGCCCTGTTACATCTCTGCTGGTCAAACGCCAGCCACATGGGGAGCCCAGCTTCGGAAGAGCTGGGCAATGCGGCTGAGGAATGGGAATAGACATGCATGCTGCTGGGCGCATAGAGGCAGGGAACGGCGCCTGGTTCTCCACGCTTCAAGAAAGCCGAACTGGAATGCCAGCTGGAGTCGAAGAATTGCTGAGGGCACAGCTTCTTGGCGGCTTCCACCATCTTGTCTATCTTGGCCTCCGACAGCCCCCGGATGTCGGCCATTTTCTGTGCACATCCACACCACACGCCTCAGCTCCCCCCACAGCAGCAAGTTGGCACATGGTGCTCATGCTGGTATGTGGATCAGCATGGGCCCTGCTGACAAGCCCTTTCTGCGTTATGATGAATTGGAAAGGCGTGCCTTCTTGGTCTGCATGAGCAGCGCCTGGCAAGTGTGGTAACCGCCCTCCTTGGCTTTCTTGATGTCGCCTGCGGCGTCAGTCAGCAGCTCAGCAGGCCTCCTTCTCCACTGCGTGCCACGGCTCGGTGCCAACATGCGGCTTGCAACAGCAGCACTGGAGCGCCTGCCTGCATTGATGCCGAGCTGCTGCAGCTTGTCTATGGTCTCAAACTTCTCGATATCCTCCTCGCTAGCCTCCCTGCAAGAGGGCAGTTACCCCTGCGGGTGTCTGCTGCAGCATTGCAGAAAAGCGGCAACCTTGGCAGGGGCATCAGGAGAGTTGAAAGCTCACTGCTGCTGCTGCTGCCTCTGGGAGGCTTCAGCTGCCATGCTGACCCGATCCCAGACCTTACACTTGCTCTGTTGGCTACTTGAGGTGCAGGCGCTGGAGGCGTTTGAGCAGTCTTGGCTTTGTGGCGGGCTTGGCCGGCCGGCTCGCTTAAAAGAGAAATGAGGAAGGAAGAAGGGCAAGAGTGAGGGTGCATGCTTAGCCTGTCGCAAGGACCAGTCTGCTGAGCTGAAAGCTCTACAGGAGCTTGGTAGGACCACTCGGAATTTGAATTTACACCAGCCATGGTCGGGATCCCGCCAAAATGCTACCTCCTGCTGGGCGTCAGACAAATGCCAACGCTGTTGCCTCATGAGGAGCTGGCGGCAGGGAATCGACTGCACGCCATGCGTCACTCTCTCTGTATGCCAGAGCCACAGGTTACACATCAACCTCGTCGAGCTGCCCAGCAACTTCATTCTTAGACTGCCGTCAGTACTTCGTCATGGTCGGCTGCTGGCCGCAAGGCGGAAAGAAGTTGATGGAGTGGGCGAGCTTCTGGACAACGCGCTGTATTGCGGAGATGGGCAGGTCGCACACGCCGCTGGCGCCTGCAGCAACACACCGGAGGCTCAGCGGTCGCTGCCACATCCAGGACAAAGCGTGGCTGGCGAGCCATGGAGGGAGCACGGCCCACCTGCCTCAGCAGGCTGCCCCTTGCAGGCACACATAAGGAGCGCCTTTGCTGCCAGCTTGAAACATGCAGGGAACTGCTGGTGGCTCTCGAGGCTCCAGGGAGGCGGCAGGTTGAACTCCACCAAGCCCTCCTGCGCTCCACATGCATGCTGATGTCAGTCCAGCAGGGATCTCATCAGCAGCTGTTAGACGTCTGGGGCTAGAGGGAGCTGCGCACCCTGGTGGCCAGGAGCAGGCTGTCGTCAGTGAAGGCCAGACCATCAATGCGGGCGCTGATGCCCATGCTGGGAGGCAGCTGGAGGCACTGCAGCATGGCGCTGGCATAGGGAGCTCCAGGCGCCTCCCCTGACTTGTGCTGCAGCTCTGCCTCGACGTCTACAGGCAGCCGACCACTCAGATCATATGCTTCGCAACGATAACAGCCAGGCGAGGATGAGCCGCTTGGCAGCAGAGGCATACCCAGCACATGTGCGCGGCCCTCGCGCTCGCTGAAGGCCAGCAGGCTGGGCCAGGTCGGGCTGAAGGCGAGCTCCAGCGGCCTCGTCAGTGTGTCTTGCACGCTCAGCAGCAGCTGGAAGCTGGAGACTCCCCACACACCCACCCAGTGCAGCTCTGGGAAGCTGGCGGCCAGGAAGCGCGAGTCGGGGCTCCACGCGCAGTACTGCTGTGGGGCGTGGCTGCGACGAAGCACCTCGCCTGCAAAGCAATCTTGGGATCAGCTCAGTCTTGCAGGCATAACAATTGCTTCCCCAACCGAGCAAAAGCTAGTCACAGATAGACTGAGCTGCACAGCAAGCGTTCTCTGCGCCCAGGGGGGCTGCATGCCTTGCACACAGAGACAGCGGGGAGCTTGGACTTCCTCCGCCAGTGATGCAGGGCAAGGTGAGGATGTGCTGGCAACAACCTGTGGGAGGGTCGGGAGGCGGTGCCCAGGCGGGCCCCTTGTCGCGCGGCATCTTCAGCGTCTCCACTTGCTGCAGCTCGGCAGTCAGGTCCAGGATTCGCACCTCATCGGGCCCGATCCCCAGAGCCACCCAGCGGCCGCAGGGCGAGGCGGCCACATCGTTCATAGCCGTGCCTTCAGACAGGACTGCAAGCAGCATTGTACCGATGGATGCCTGTTAGATAGTGCACGCACATGCGCTTCCTTGTGCGTCTGTGGCTGCTCCAGGCGCCCTTCTCTAGCAAATAAGCATAAGCTGGATGTGCTCATGAGCAAGGCTCGACCAGGCTTGACGAGCCAGCAGATGCTTGTAGGGCAGCAGATGCTTGTAGGGCAGCAGATGCTTGTAGGGCAGCAGCTGCACAGTTTGCAAAGTCAAAGACGGAAGACACTCTCAAGGCCGTGCCTGGGGCCAGGGTAGAACCATCAAAGAAGGTGTGCGTCCGCCATCTGCCCCGCTCGTCCGTGTCCAGCCATGTCTCCACCTCTATCTGCAGCAGCCACTTACACAACTGCAGATTTGGACACTGCAGCTGCCTCCTGTTAAGCTGCCCTCATCGATTTTAACCTGAAATGAGCAATGCAGGCGGCAGAGTTTGTGTGGCATTGGGGGACACCGCTGCGCCCGCAAGCGCTGGCGGATAGATTATGGATGAGATTTGGACATCAGGAAGCGCACGTTCCAGTGCGGATTTGCGTTTTGCAAGCCTGCCATAGGCAGCTCTGAGGCCAGGTAGCTGGTTGCGCCCGGCTTCTCCTCAGGGAGCAGCACGTTCTCCGCCGTGTGTGGATTGGTCAGCACAAACAGCTTGCCGCACTGCAGCAGGGGACAGCTTGTCAATCTCAATCAATCTTCTATTTGCCATGGCGCAGCAGCAGTGCCATGGTGCTCCTGGATTGGGTAACAGCACAGCGGCATTTGTGTGAGTCAAACTGGCGGATTACCTGCGTGGCTGCCAACAGGTGCTCCTCCTGTCCATACACAGGCAGGAAGCACATGCCGTGGCTGAAAGTGGGGCAGTCTAAGCTATTCAAATCAAGCCTGCCAGCTGCCTCAAACAGTCCGATGGAGGCTTCGACCCGCAGCTGCTGACCAGGCGCCCTCACACCCGAGAACGTCACAAATTCCAGCTCTGTGATGTCCCCTGTGGCCGCCAGAGAGGCTCTGTCAACACCAAGCCCAGCGGGCATCTACCAGAGCAGGCGCAGGCTTGATAGAGCGGGCTGCAGTGGGGCAAGGGTCGCCACCCGCGTGAGGCTCACTGGGGCGGCCGACAACCAGTGTGGTGCCATCAGCGGAGCGGGCGTAGAAGCGTGGAGTGCCGTACTCAAAGTCCAGGCTCGCCTGCAGCTCAGGGGCGGCAGCAGCCTGCTTGCGCCACAGCTGCAGCTGCTGCGGCTTGGCCACTGTCAGCTCCCAGTGGCCTGCGCTAGAGGTCAAGCTATGTGAGCGCGTGCTGCGAGCATGCACTATCGGTGCTTGGCATGGCAGTGGCGGGCACCCGCAGGGCTCTTCCAGGCGTGCAGGGCGCCTGCAGCGCACGGGTGATAAGAGTCTGCAGCGACTTCGGCCCATGTGTGGCAATCCGCCGTCCAGCTGCTGCCAGCATCCCCGCCAGGCGAGCCATTCACTTGCTCCTCCGGCAGCTCTGCAGGAGATGTGCTCTGTCAGTGGGACCTGGAGCTGCTCTGTCTCCCAACAAGCTTGCGTGCAACCACGAGGCTGTCCAGTAAGCGAGGAGTCTTACTTGAGACAGCCGCCTCCTCTGGCACATCCTGATGCATCTGCGACGCGCACAAGAGAGCCTCAGAGCGCGTCCTGTTAAGGGTTATGGCGAGTTAGGCAGCAACAGGGAGAAGCAGCACGTCGCTAGCTTCAGCAAAGGGATTTTCCAAGTCCAAGGCTGCTGGATGGTCGCAGCCGCCTCCCAGCAGCTCGTGCTGCACAGTCGCAGCCCCTGCATGCGAGTCCCAAGCTTTACTCAGAAGGCTCAAGGGTTACCGCTCTTCCTTTGAAGCCTTCGCGACCACCAGGCACCCGATGCGCCCGCGCATCAGCTGCCATCCCGTGCTGCTCCGGCGGAATCGGAGGCCAGGTGGCTTCAAGCAGGGTTACAAACATCTGCGCCACTTCCATACTCGGTACAGCACCCCTGTGCGCGGCAAACAGCGCGGCGAGGGGGCCGGGCAAAGGGGATGCGTAGCGCTGCGACCGCGATCGGAGGACCAGCGGCATACCTGTGGCCTCGCAGGTGAGAAGTGCGCTCCTGGAGGGAGCACGGAGCTCCGCCGCTGTTGCTGGACTCTGCCCGAGGAGTTCTGCCGGTCCAGTGGTAGCCTTTCGAGCGTTAACATGTTTCAAAAACGAGCTTTGCGCCTGCCGCAACCCAGCGAAGTCTCGTGGTTCAGCAGGCCGGCTTTGAGCGGTCATTTGCCCAGGCAGGTCAACGCTCATGCAGCCATGTCCCTGCAAACGAGCAGGCTTGCCTTCTTGACACCACTTGACTGTTAGCGGGTGCGCTGGGCTCTCTTTGCCGAGAGCCTCGAGGAGCTTGCTCACCGACCATACGCTGTCAGCCATACGGTATTGAGAACCTGAGTCTCCTGTCAGGCGTTACTGCAGCCTGTACAGCCTGTGCCCGAGCAGCGGTAGCTCTTGCAGCCGGAGCGGTCTGCAGACGCGCGCTGGCAGGACGCGAGGGCAGCCGTGCGCGCGCACGAGGCCACTCGCGGCGCCGATCAGGGGCCCCCTCCCGCTGGCGGGCTGGGTGGTAGTCGAGCAGATCTCCAGCGTGCAGCAGCCGATGGAGTTCGCAGACGAGACCCTCATCGGCAGCGCCGCCCACATCGCACTGGGCTTGAGCCGCCACAGCTGGCCTCTGAGCAACCTATGAAGCTCGTGAGGCTGGCTACGAGTGGGCGCAAGGTGCTGCGAGTGTCCTGTGGCCGTAAGCGCTGGGCCTCCGAGCGCTCCAGCATGTCTGACTGTCACCACTTTGAGGTGAGGTGCAGCGCCTGTTTTAGTAGCCACCCTAGCGCCAGGGTGGCTGATACCATTTTGGCCAATCTGTGAGTCTTCTGACGCTGGCTGTCAGTGTCATGTCCGCTGGCTGTGGAGCGCCTTTGAGTATGGTGTGCGTGCCTGATCTTCCCGGCCTGCTGCCCTACAAGGCTGCGTTGGGCAGAAGTTATTTCTGAGTCTGCCTGCATGGTTGGATGAAAATCGAGCCATAGCTTGTCGTTGTTACTCCTTGGCGCTAGCCACTGGATTTTTCCAGCAGAGTCCATTAAGACAGACAGCCGCTTCCAGCCAATCCGTGTCCAATCATGCCCCTTTGCAAAGCGCTGCTACCACACCAGCGAGCCAAGTTTCTCATACAGCTGCGCAGCAGTCAGGCCGCATAGCCTGATCCTTGCGCGGTCTGAGCCTTGCGCGGTCGTTGAGCTGTTGCTCGGTGGCTGCAGTCAGGCGCCCAGGCAGAGAAGATGTCCTGGTTGGGCGCGATATGCGCGCCACCCTAGCCTGCCGCCAGAAGCTCGCCCTCCCAGCGCTCGACTCCCGCCTGCATGCAACAGGACTTCGTGTTGGGAGGCAGGGGCGACTCATCAGTCACGAGGACGGCGTGCTGCCTGCAAGCTGGGCAGCACCTTATCCTGGCCGGCGTGCAGCCGAGGGGCGACGCGCGTCTCTTGCAGCCGCCTCGCGATGGCCCCCGCCGCCGATGAGTCACGTGCGCGGTCGGCGACCAGTCGCACCAGCCGCGGCCCTAACTGTCCTGGTGCAAGACGCACAGAGGAGGAGATGGCTGCGACCTGCAGCAGGCACAGCACGGCTTGGGTCAGGCTGCATGGCGCTGACTGACTGCCGGGCAGGCTGGGCTGAATTGCTCAAATGCACGATGGCTCAGGAGGAGGGAGTGCACCAGCGCGCTTGCCATGGTTGTCACGTATTCCGCTTGTTCTGTGGCCCCCAGGTCCTCGAATCTGAGCTGCGCCCGAGGGCGGGAGGGGCTGTAGCCGAAGGAAGTGCCGCGCCCGCGCCCCCGCCTCCCCCAGCAGTGCGCTCACTGCGAGGTACTGTGTTTTGTTGATGAAGAGCAGGGGACCGATGACAACTGCGAACGGCGCGCTGCCCTCGAATCGCTGGACCAGCTCAGCCTCCAGGGCCTGCAGACACAGTGGGTTGTCGCATCATTCTGTGTCGCTTCCGCTGTAAACTAAGAGAGAGACACTGAAAGATAGGTTCATGCTTTGCGCGCCTGTTCAATCTTCCTTCGGTGATTGGGTCCCGTGCCTTCCGTCCGTTGCCGAACGCTGGCAGGGGGGTGCTGAAGATGGCTCGCATCTCTTGCAGCGCTGTGGTGCTGCAGAACGCAGAAGTGCTAGCATTTCAGTAATGCCGAGGAAGCGCCTGGCAGAGGGCTGGTGATCAAGCTTGGCGTTGAAGACTCACGCTTGGTCCGAAGCCCTTGTGTGGACCACCATCTTGGCGTTGATGAAGCTTGACTTCCTCTGCACCTCTGTGCCGCGTGCGCTGCAGCAGCTGCCTCCACCTCGCTGCCATCGGACTCCTCCTCTGCCTGCGTCCAAAACTCAGCAAGATGATCGCCTGAGCCCATCAAGACTCTTGTGCATGGCACGCCACTTGCGCTTGTGTAAGAAAGTGCTCCTCGTCTCACCTACTCAGAATCAGCAGAAGATGAAGACAGAAAGGCCTGCTCCGCAGCCTTCGTCTCCAGGCGCTCAAGGTAGCCGCCATCGGCCGCGTTGCCCTCGGCGTCTTCATCGTTGGCGAACGCTGCCAGCTCAGACCTACTAGCCAGCTGCTGATCGGCCACCAATAAAGGACCATCTGCGGCGGCCCGCGCCTGCCCGCCTGCGATTCAGAGTCGCGAAACATTCAGCTTACGGAAGCAATGCTGTGAGAATCAGCGCTAATCAGCGTCGGATCTCACCACCGTTGCCGCTTTTGCCTTGGGCGGCGCCGCGTCGACGCTCATTCGTCGGGCGAAGCAACCACCTGCCGCTTGGGAGCCTGCCGCTTGGGGCTCGCTCCGGAACATCTCCCGCGCGGGTGAGCGACGAGTTGCAAGCGATCTTGCGGGACGCTGCTGGCCTGTCGACTAGCGTATGGTTTCGGGAGCGGGAGGGAGTGGCTCACGCCGATTTGCCAAGCGCAGCATGCCCGCCGCTGTTGATTTTAGGGCGCGGCGTTTGTGTTCGACTGTGCATCCTCCGTGACATTTTCCCCGCTGCAAATGGGCGAGCCGGACTGTCAGATGACTGTCCGGGCACTTTTGTCGCTGTAAATGGCCCCCCATCAAGTGTCAGTCGCGCTGTAGGCACATCTCAGGGCCCCCCGCAACTGTGACTCCACGTTTTACATGGGATCAAGGCTTGCAGCGCCCTTTGCGGGCACCTCAGGTTCCGCGACCAGCATATTGAGTGCCTGGAGAAACTGGCCGAGGCAGATAAAGCGCTCGCTGTGCAATGCTGCCCCAAGACGAAGATCAGGTCTGCCGTTCGCACGAGGGCAGGCATCAGTCCTTGTAGTCCATGACGCCTGCAGGGTCGATCTGGTAGGAGGCCTCGGCCTCGGCTGCGGGGCGGCATCAGGCGCCCATGTAAATACCCCCCCCCCCCTCTACCGGCTGTTTTGTCACCTTGAGCCGCGTTCAGCCAAGCATGCAGTGCCTGCTCAGCGGGGACCGAGTGCTTGCAGCGCATGGAAGGCACGTGCAGCTGAAGCATCACCAGGCCTGCCTATGATGGTGGATGTCAACGACTGCCTGCACAAAGTAAATACCCATGGACTGTCAAGTAACGACAGAAGGGACAGTTGAGTTGCTACGAAAGGGCTCCGGGAAGCCTTTTCACCCGCCTGACTGATACGCGCGATGTGCATGCGCAAGTAGATGCCAGTCCGTAG
>BHFV01000447.1:2625-20905 GCA_003568905.1 Trebouxiophyceae sp. KSI-1
GCGATTCATTTTGGAGGTAATTTTATTGTCTATATTTGCAGCATGCCGGGTCGTTCAGTCGGGGTGCAGTCCCGCATCGACTCCAGCTACCTCTCTGGCCTATTCTGAGGAGGGGGGGGGGGGGGGGCTGCTGCAGGAAAGCCCAGAAGACTCCTCCCGCCAAAACCCAGGCATCCACGCGACACTGTTCGATCAACATTTTGGGGGATCTAGGGATTGAAAAATTGATTAATTTATTAAATATAATTTTCGGCCGCTGGTTCATCCCTGCGGCCTGCCGGCCTCTGCCGGCCCCCCTGCCGGCCGCTGCTCGCCAAGCAGGGCTCAAACCCTGAATGAACCCTACATACAGTATCCTGCACAACCTGTACAGGGGCTCAGAAGCGCCGCACCGCCAGCGGCGTGTAACTCAGCAGCAGGCTGCCGTCCGCCGCAGCAGTTACGCTCGCATTCGGAAACGCCGGCGGCGGCCGCAGCTGCAGCAGCCGCCGGCTGGCCGCCAGCTGCTCCGGCGTTTGGAGCGCCATCCACAGGCTGTCGCTGCCGCCGCCGGCGTCGACCCTCAGCCCTCGAGAGTCCCGCAGCACCACGCTGACGGCGGCTGCAGCGGCCGGCGCGAAACGCTGCCTCAGGAATCGACGTTTGCCCAAACAAGCAATCGTTTTCGTCGGTGCGTTCCGTTCAATGGGTTTGCGTGGAGGCGAAACAGGCGAGAGAAGGAGTGGGCAGGGGGCGTGCCAGGCTGGCCGGCGGTTGCTTGCGACAGCCCCCAGCCCTCTGCGGAGCTGCTGGCGGGGTCAGGAGGGCCGGCGGCGGCCGCAATCAGCAGCCTCAGCTGCGCGACGGGCCCGCCGGCGCCTCCGGGCCCGATCAGAGAGATGCTCATGCCCTGGACGCCGATGGCAGCCGCCGGAAATTCGTAGGACACCTGCCAGGCGGCGTTAGGGTGTTCTAGGGTTTTTAGGGGTTTAGGGTTCCGGGCAGGCTGGCCGGGCGCGGCTGGCTCGGCGGCAGGCTGCCGGCTGCAGCAGAGCGGGCCGGCCTTGCTTGGAGCAGGACGACGGGGGAGAAGGGGAAAAAGGAAAAAAGGGAAAAGGAAATTTGAAGCGGCCCATGGGGAGGCCCCGATTGGCCGCTGCGCCGAATGGGTCGGTCTCTTTGTTGGAGACAGGCTGGCAGCCAAGTTTGAAACCAAATTTAGACTTACTGAACGTGCGCCACCAACCAGCTTCCTTGAGGACGCAGCATTGCACCCTTTAGTCACCATTACTAATTGTCGGCGGCGATCGGGAGGTCCACGGGGCGACACTGGAACCAACCTCTGGCGCGGGATGTGCTCCCTTTTTAGGTCTTCAAACCCTAAAAGGGTTTAGAAGGCCCCAAAGCAGAGGCCATGCTGGGCCGTGCGTGTAAATGAGAGACGCTGGCTCACCTGGTACTCCCCATTGCCCAGCCCCGCCACCGCGATCAAGCTCGCATTGGCCGCCGCGGCTGCGAAGGCGTCGCCGCCGGCCGGCCGCCGGTTGCCCCACTCGTCGCGCGACGTCACCGTCACGTAACAGCGCCGCCCGGCGACGCAGCCGGACAGATCGGGGCCCGCCAGGCTGCAGGCGGGCGCGGAGGCGGGCCCCGGCGAAACGACAGCCTGGAAAGGGCCCTGGCTCAGCCGAACCCCGGCCACGGACACCTCCAGCGCCAGCGTGCCAGCCTGCGGAATCAGCCGACAGGCTGTGAACAAGGATCAGGTTCACCCGATTCAGGTTTTAGGGTTTAGGGCTGGTCGAGTGCTGCCGGCTGGCGGCGGGGCGGCAGGGTTGTGGCAGTCTCCTGTTTTGGCAGCCGCAGGTAGGGTTCGTTATGCAAGGAAGCTGCAAAATCACCCAGAAATGGAAGCAAAAGACAATCCTCCCCAAAATGAGATTAATTGGTTCAAAAACAGGCGTGGGAGCGCGCCTGCTTGGAGGACAGGCTGGCCAGGAAGCTGCCGTCCGCCTGGCTCTCCAGGCTGACGGGCGCCGCTGCCGGCGGCTCCAGCGGCGCCAGGGTGGCGACAACAGTGACCGCGACTGATGTATTAGTAATGGCGTTACTAAACACGTCCATCGGAAGGATCCGGAAAGACAGCCGCTCGCCGGCAGCACCGCCGGAGAGGCCCGGCCCGAGCAGGCGGGTGGCCTTGGGGTCCGGCGGTCCCGGCGCCACCTGCGACAGTTACAGCTGCAGTTACAACACTGTGTTGTAACTCCCAGGTGCGGTCAGAAGCTGCTAGAAGCTGCTGTAAGACCAAGGCAGGCGCGGCAGGTGGCCAGGCCGCCGATCTGATTCCGACGGCATCACTGTAAATTCGGTATGAATACTGAATTATAACAAACGCAGTTTTGGTGATTTTGTGCGCGCCTGCACAGCGGACGCGCTGCTGCCGGGCGCGGGCGGCAGAACGGTGCCATTCACGACCAGCTGCAGCCGATAGCTGCCGGCTGCGCTGGCCCGGAAGCTGACTGCCTGCCAGCCGTCGCTGCTGGGTTCGCCTGCCAGCCTGCATGCGCCAGATCAGACCGCCTTTCAGCAGCTGGCCCCTCTGCATGAGGTGCCTGCGCTGTGAGCACGCATTCTCGCCCGATTCGATGACGCTGCATGAGCTCGTCGCTTCGGTGCTCCGAACGCCGAAAGTCCGAAGTCTGATGCCCGGAATCTCGTCGGAACTAACCGTGTCAGGCCCTTCTGACGTTTCCCCCTCAGATTTCGCGCTCTGAAGTTCTGAAAACAGCGCCTGAGGTCGCCTTGCGCCGCCGTCAGAGCCGCCGGCCCCAGCAGCGCGCTGCCGGCCAAGTCTGCCGCCGGCGGAACGATATTCCCGTAGGCGTCCTGCAGCCTGAAACGGAAGCCAGACTCCTCTCCGGCACCCACGGGCGCCTGCGGCAGCGCCAGCACGGCCGCGGCGGGAGGCGCGGGCGCCACTGCAACACTCCAGGCGCCGGCCGGCTGCCCGTTCAGTGTCAGGGCCGCGGCGGTGGCGCCGGCGGCCGTGAGGGCCTGCTCCGCTCGGAAGCTGCGGGCGGCGGCAGGCATTCGGCGCTCAGCAATCGGCCGGCGAGCAGCGTGTGGAAACGCAGCCAGCACTGCTTTAGTCATCCGTTCCTTGGACCCAAGACCCTGAAGGGGCCTCCCCGGCAGCAGCTGGACGTTTGCAGACTCGCGGCTCGCGCATCCCAGCAAGCCCTGAGCTGCAGGATGTTTGAATTTGAATTTGAATTCAAAGATGCCAGGCTGGTCAGAGGGCGCGAGAGCTCGCCTGCCGGACGGCGTCAGAGACAGGTTGGCGATGCCTGCGTTGCCGCCGCTCAGCCGCAGCTGCAGCTGCAGGCCCGCCAGGGTGGCAGGGTCTCTGATAGGGTTCAGGAACGCGTCCCGCACTTGCGCCGCGAAGCTGAGCGGCACGCCGGCGGTGGCGACTGGCAAGGAGCCGGTGCCTGACAGCCTGCATTTCAGCCACCCAAGATCAGGGTATAGGATACCCTCACAGGCTCGTCGTTATCCTGAGTACGGCACCCTGACTCCTTACTAATCTAGGACCAAGATTAGTAAAGGCTGGGCCCGCGCCGGCGCAGTGTGCCTGCTGAAGTACCTCTGCGGCTCGGTCTGGCAGACGCCACGTCTGCCGGACTAAACCCTAAACCCTAAACCCTAAATACTCCCTGCCGAGGGCGGGGTCACGAGAGGGCTCGCACGCTCCCGAGCCCAGGGGGTGAATGATGGGTCGGACGGCTGTATTCTCAGTAATTTCTCTTTTGTTTCAGCCAGCGCTGGAGAGTTTTGCCGCGCGGGGCTGCCTCTGCAGCGGGAGGCTTCCTCCGGCGGGTCCGACCCTGGGGTCCTCATATGGGAGATTCCAGCATCTGTGTGCCAGATAATGCACAATCGTAGATTCTTCAATGAATAATTTTATTATTTTTAATAGTTTTAAACAAATTTTAAATGATTTTTTACAAAGTTTCAAACCAATTTTTAATTTTTTTTAAATATTATTTTTGGTTTTTAGGACGAAGTTCAGTGTGTTTAGTTATTTTAGTGAGAATGAAAGAAAATACTGAATTTCAATACTCCCGGACAACAGAGCTGTTCCGGACAAGGCACGAACTACGAGGCGCTCCCCTCACAGCCTCACCAGGTGCTGCCGGCGTCCGGGCTGCCCGGTACGACCTGCAGAGCCGCGCCGCCACCTGCCAGGCTGGGGACGGCGATGCCGGCCACCGTGGCAGTTACAGCGTAACTGCCGGCGCGAGTAACGCTCGGAAAGGTGCCCCAGAACCAGCCGTCCTTGCCCTGCAGCCGCAGCGGCCCGGACGCGTCATTGCGCCAAAGAAGCTGCCGCCGACAAGATTAGCAGTTGCGGAAACGTCGATTGGACCGATTTCGATAGGCCTGCGTGACCTGGAGCTGGGCCCGATCATGGAGGCCTTTCAAAGGTCGACTCAACGAGTACGACACCATGGACGGCGCAACCACGCCAGCTCTGGCTCAGCCCCCCTTCAGGACACGAGAACTTTGCGGGTGGGCTGCGGGCGCTTTTGCCAGCCTGTCAATGACGCATCAGCAGCAGGTGGCGCCCGCGTTTCTCAGCGGAAGGTGTCGCACCGCAGTGATGGCCGCCTGCAGGCTGTCCGGCCCGTCGAGCGACAGCGTCACGTCACTCGCGGCGGCGGCGTTCCCCAGCGAGTCTCGCGCAAACACCGCAATCGCCGCCGCCCGCCCTGCCTGCAGCCGAGCCGCTGCCGGCGGCAGAAAGAAGGCCAAAGAGGCGTCGGCGGGGCCGGGCGCCAGATTCAACAGCAGCGGGCCGCCGCCGCAGCCGCCCGGCAGCTGCCGTCCTGACTGCGTCAGGCTCAGCAGGAAGCTGCCGGCGGCCGCTTGACTCACGACCAGGAGGCAGGCGGGGGCGGGCTCCGACTCGTCCAGCTCCAGCAGCTCCGTGCCGCCTGCGCGGGCATTCCATGGGTTTTAGGGTATTAGAGGGTTTGATAGGGTTTAGGGTTTTATAGGGTTTAGCGTTTGACAAGCGGAACATCACCACGTCACCTTTTCCACCTTTCCTCCGTTTGACGCCTGGCATCGATGGAACATTGATTGATATCGATCACTGGAAGCAAACGAGGCAGATGGCTGCGACTGCAGTCTGCAAGAAAACTCCCTTAAGGCTTTATGATTTTATGCTCTGAAGGTATGGTCTCAAGGCTGGTCTCAAGGCTGGTCTCAATGAGGCACGGTGGGGCAGGAGGCTCCCGGCCGCGGGCACAGCAACGCATGTCTGACATCCAGTGCTGCTCACGAGCAGCAGCCAGATCACGTCGAGGGAAAGTGAGGGAGGGGGGGGGGGGGGTACCGACTGTGCTGTCCACAGCGGTGAGTGTCGCGCGCAGCAGGCTGCAAACACCGCGCAGCTGCTCGGCGGGCGCCACCGCCTCCGGCACCAGCACCAGCGTCAGCGGCTGGCCGGCGGTGCCTGCAGCAGTGCAGATCAGTCAGTTTCGATGCTGGAAGGATTAGTACACTTCTTCCTGGACCCTATACGGCACGCAGGGCAAGCCATCCACAGCCGCACATTATCTTAGGGCACCCAGCCGAGACATGCTGCCGTAGGGCGCCCCACCGGCAGCCTGAGAACCCAGCAGCGGAAAGCCACATCCGTTGGGTCTGACATCGGGTCTTTTGAGGGTGGCTGGGGATTCCAGATCTGGTGTGTGGGTGCCGGCTAACACCACCGGACAACAGGGCTCAGCCATGGAAGCGATGAGCTATGAGTCGCTCCCCTCACAGACGGATCACGCAGGCGCAGGTGGTCTGAAACTTCCAGTTTTGTTTTTTGCCCAAAAAGGGTAAAAGCGGGCAAATCTGGTGCCCTGCAGTCCCAAACTCCCAGCCACGGGGACAGCTACAGCTTGCTGCCATCCTGCTGGCACCAGTGCGCAGCTCTCGCCGCAGGCGGCTCCCTTGCAGGTGTCAGCCGGAGCATGGCGTCGGTACAGCTGGAATGACTGCTGTCCTGTAAAAGACGGCTCTATCAATAGGGCTCTATAATGAAAGGAGTGGATTGCGGACAAAATTCCGCAAGTGCAGAAGCATGCGCCCACCATTTGGGCGAGGGCTTGGCTTTCCACGTCCTGAATCCCATCGGATGTGAGTTTCCTGGCCTGAGTTTCCATTGGTTGTGACGAACAATACGAGAGTTTTGCCGAGGGGTCGCATGTGCGGCCGCCGGCGCCGCCTCCGGCCATGGGGGAATCTAAACACCCAGGAGGATTCCGCATGCCATACAGCAGCCGCCCCGGCTTGCTGTGAGGCACGAGGTGGGCCTCCCACCGTTCAGGCTGCAGCCGGTGAGGTTGCCGCTCAGCAGCCGCCAATCAAGCGGCACCGGGACCAGTGGCAGCACCGGCAGCAGGCGCGGAAAGCCTGCCAGGGGCGCCCCGTCGGCAGCCACCGACACCGTCACTGGGCCCGCTGCCGCCCCCGCCGTCAGCGTCACCTGCGGGCCCGGCACTGCCTGAGTCTGCTGGAGCAGATCCCAGGCGAAATATGGTTTGTTTCGGAGACAAAATACGAGACCTGCGGAAAACTGTTCATTCATCTATCTTCCTTTCATCAGGGAGAAGTGCACACATTTTCCCCATACAAGTCGGGTCATCTGGGCCGGGAGTAACGTTTCACCCGTGCTTCTTCCCATTCTCCGGGAGAAACTTTTCCCTTTCACCCGCATCAGTGTCCCCCGAAAAAATACCCAGACTGGTAGAAAACCAGGCTGGCAGGCGAGCAGCAGGAGGGGGACTGCTTAGGCAGTCCCGGGTGAAGTCAAGGCAAGCCAGCTCCAAGAGCCGACTTGACTCTCTTTTTCTTGCCGGTGGATACCAGGTGGTGTTCCAGTATGAAGGGAGGGAGAGAGGGGGCTTGCGTTGAGGAAGCTGCCCTGCAGCTGCAAGGAAACCGGCAGGGCGCTGCCGTCGGCGGCAGTGGCCGTCACAGCCAGCCGGGCTCCGAGCGCCGCAGGCAGCAGCCCAGCATGTGCCGCAGCGGCTGCGATGACGAAGCTGCTGGGCCGCCCCGCCGGGAGCGCGCCCGGAAAGTTGACTGCCTGCAGCTCCCCTGCCAGGCTGCTGCCGAAGAGGGGGGCCGGCGCGAAAGCCGGCGCAGTCGCAGGCGCGGCAGCAGCCGCCGAGCCGAAGCACGCGGCCTGCTTGCCTGGAGGCAGCCGGGGGCGAGGGTCAGGCGGCTGGGCCGGGCAGGAGGCGGTGCTGATTCCGAAGGGGTGGCAAGACACTGGCATGGGCGGCAAGCCCATGTAATGTTTCCTGTCCAGCAGATGAGATATGAAACGTCCGTGAAAAGCATAGGAGAAAACCAAGCTCCTTTTGTATATTCAATCAGAATTCCTTTGTATATTCAATCAAAATTCCAATCAGAATGTCGCACAACCACAGGAGGAGCAGCAGTGCTGACTCGCCGAGCACAGCATGGCCTAGCCTGCTGGGCAACCCAGCCTTGTGACCGATGCAGTGGCAGAAGCGGGCTGGGAATGGGAAGGAGGAGGAGGGCCCACCCTGCAGCCCAGGCAGCCACAGCGTGTCGAACGGAAAGAAGGGGATTGCAGCGACGGTCGGCTCTGACACTGGCAGGCTCAGTGCAATGCTGGCCGCGGTGCCAGCATAGCTGCCGGGAGCGGTGCAGGCCAGCTGCAGCAGGCCGGGCGCCTGCTGGCGCAGCTGTGCCGGCACCAAGGTGCCCCCAAACGCGCACGAGGCCGCAGCTGCCAGGGCGTCCGGCCCCTGCGAGCGCAGCAAGCAGGAGATTATGTAAGCAGTGAGGCGCATTGCTGGCGCTGCCGTGCGGCAACCTGGCCTGTAACACCATGCAGTCTCCGAGGGTGAGCACACAGTCTGAGACGATGATCTGGATGTAATGACGTGAGCATGACATGTTGATGACGTGATGTGATGATGTAACATGACTGTCGCCATTTTCTCTCCTTTTTTCTCGTGGCGTGACATCAGTCGAGCACCCCGGTGGGCGCCTCCCTGCAAGGCTGATGAGCCAGGGGGTGGGTGATTCGCACCGCCGCGAACTGCAGCGTGAGGGCAGTGCCGTCGCTGCCGAGCTGCTCGTACCGGGCACTCAGCACGCAGCCGCTGGCGCTCGAGTCGGGCCTGAGCGGCGGCAGCTCCGGCGGCGCGGGCCCGGGCGCAAGCCATGGGGCCGGCGTTGGCACGGGCGCCAGCGACGGCCCAGGGCCGCCTGAGAATTCGAAGGCTTCAGGGGTGGCTGGGAGCCAGTCGCGCCCGCCGCTGAGGCTCACATATACGGCGGCGGGGCCGGGGCGGGGTGCCGGCGGGGTGACACAGACGAACGCAGCCACCTGCAGTCCGCCGGCTACTCAGAGCTTGCTCGGGGGATGCTGGATGGCGCTGCGCTTGAAGCTGTCTCGGTTGTGCGGTTTGGGATCGAAGGCGCAGTCGGCTTGTTTGAGAAGCAGCCGGTCACGCGCCTCAGCGGCTGGCACGGGCAGGGCGCTGGCCACGGTGCGCCCGCCAAAGCTGCAGAGGATCTCTGTCGCAGCATCCTGTGGCGGTTCTGACGAGACAAGGGTGAAGACGACGGGCGTGCCGCCAGCTGCCGGGCCTTCGGAGGGGCTGAAGCTGACGTTCACCCCTGCAAAGCAGCGAATTGCCAGCCTCAGACGCTGCCGCCGGACTCCTCTCCACTTGCTGGCAGATAGAGCGGAGCTCCTTTTTACCCATCATGCGGCGTGTACGGGTAAGGTGAGCCACATCAAAGCAGGAATGCAAACCACAGCACTGACAGCTGAGCCTAGCCGTGCTGAAACTGAATAGATTCCACATCTACGCGCGTGAGCGCTCGTAGGAGCTTCCATGAGCTCACCTGAGGCGCAACTGGTCGGGCAGCTCGCGGCGAGGGCCGCTAGCAGCAGCACGAGGATTCTGCCACTCACATCCGCCCCCCGCATCCTGCGGCGTCGCAGCCCCCGCCGCTCCGGCCCATGCTCCTTTGATCGATCCAGCTGAGCTCCTTCTTCACCGTAACCGGGTCGAAAATTGCTTCCGCTCGTCCTCCAGGGATGGGAGGGAAGTGCTGCGGCTCCCCGCCTGCAGCTGCCCAGGGCTGCGCGGAGCGATGCTGACCGAGGGGCAGCAGACCAGGCAGAGCAAGAGGAAAGCTCGATCGCTTGTCACTTGTAAACTTCCTTCCAAAGTTGTTCTTCACTTCGAGCTGTCACCAGGCTGGTTGAATTGTGCCGAGCTTTCCGGTTCACATGCGTCGCATTCACCAGCCGCTGCTTGCTTCAAAGCTCAATCCAAGCCTGTTTTCCTCGGCTGCCGTTGTAAGTCAGCCATAAGCAGACCGCAATCCCGCATGCCGCAGCCTGCCAGCCGAGCTACTCGCTAAAATTGAGGCGCGAAACGCGTAACAGCGACTCAAGCGGCCAATATCGACAGCAGAGTGCGGGTGGTGGACTCAAGTGCGCGCATCGCGGGCTGACAGCCATCGACATGGCGGCAGACGCGTTCAAGGGCCTGAAGGAGCGCATGGAGGCGGCCAGGGAAGCCGAACTGGCCGCCTACATCATGCGAGACGTCGAACTGCGGCAGCAGAATGCGCAGGGTGGGACCCTGCTGTCCGCATGCCGCTCAAGGAGGAAAGCAGTGCACTGCTCACACTCCCTGGCCGGCTGCAATGCAGAGCAGGGCGTGCTGGCGTACGGCCGCAAGCCGGTGCCTCGCGGGCGACCCAACGAGCGCTTTCTGCAGAACACGCTGAAGAACATCGGCTTTGGTGCGAGCGGCCGCCTTGGCAAAACTCACAACCAGACCACAACTCCTGAAGACAGCCTGAAGGCGCTGTCTGCGACCGCCTGCAGCCAATCGCAAGCAGGCCGAGGACGAGATGTGGGAGAAGTGGAACAGCCAGAAGCGGCAGCAGGGGGGCACGAGCGGCAGCGGCCGCGGGCGCAGCCCCGACAGAGGCAGGCGCCTTCCCAGCCCATTGGGTTTCTGGCACTAAGAGCACTCACACAGCGGCTCAGACTGAGCCCAGGGCTGTGCAGGCAAGCGGCGGAGGAGTCCCTCCAGGGACGGCCAGCCCAGCCGTTCCCTCTCACAGGATCGCTCCTCTGCTTCCGACAGCGACTCGGAGAGCGGCGGCAGCTCAGCCCGGGCGGAGCAGGAGGAGGCGTTCCAGGGCATGCTGGCGACCAGGGCTGTCAGGTGACTGCGCCCCAGAACCCCTGCTGCATGTGAGCCTGTAGCGAGCGCAGTCAACCCTCGATGAGCGGCGCTTCGATAAGCGGGTTGCATGCTGTAAGCGGCCGGTTGGCCTCCCAGGGGAAGCGAATTTCGAAAATCGCATGCAAAGTCGCCTCGATCCAACAACACACTTGGTGACCGGCGTTACCCGTGGCCAGGGGCTTTGCAGTTTACCAAGTTTACCAAGTTTACCAGGTTTGACTGTACCCCTGCTGGCTGGTCGCGCCTTCATGCAGCTGCCAAGCGGATGCTGCCTGCCTGCAGGGGGCGAGGCTCGACAGGGCCCAGAGCAGACGAGACCGGCCCCTTCATCTTTCCGACAGACGAACAAGGTTCCCTTCCACAGCAGCCAGGCAGCTCTGCCCTGCCTTGTTTTCTGCTCGTGGGATATTCATCTTTCTCAACAGGCCAACAGGGCGCGTGCCCCTTCCACAGCAGCCAGGCAGCTCTGCTCCACCTTGTGCGTTTTATTGCCAGCAAGACAGGCTTTGAAGGAGCGCAGCCAGGCACCCGCTTGTGCCGCGGCAGCCACTGCCCTGACTTGAGCCGAATGTCGCATGACGTCTGCTGTGACCCAGGCGCACGCTTGCCGGCTGCTGCCCGCTGCATGCCTCATCTCATTGGAGGCGCCAGGCTGCCTGAGGGGGCCTGCCTGCCCGGCTGCAGAGCGGCAGGAATATGAGCTGCAGCGGCTCTCGCGCCCGGCCGCCGCCGGCGCCGAGTGCCCGCCCTGGATCCGGCAGCAGCAGCAGCAGCAGCAGGGCGCCCTGTCGCCTGCAAGGTGCGGCTCGGAAGCTCTCCATTACTCGCCCTGCTCCTGAGGGTTGTGTTGGTTCAAGAGACGGTCCTCAGCACTTGCGCGCATTCCCTGGTCGCTCCGAGACCACTCTGCAAGCGACTTCACCGCTAAGGATGCGCAGCAGCAGCCGAATTCGCGCGAGTGTTGGGAACCACGTGGTTGCCACTCCCCCCTCCAGAAGCAGCGCCACCCTTAGGAGCCGGGGTTGCTCGCCTGCGTGCCTGGCTTGGCCGCTGCCCTGCTGCGAGCCACTCTCGGGGCCGCCAGTGCGTGGCAAGCGGTCAGGGCAGCAGAGCTGAGGCGGTGCAGAAGCTTCGAGTGCACGTCCAAGGGCTGTTGTCGGAGAGGTGAGCTGGCATGTGCACTGCAGCACCGATGCGAGGGGAGACAGGAGGTCGGCTGCCTGCGCAGGGACGGCAGCGGGGGTGAGCCGAGGGAGGAGAAGGCGGTCAAGGCCAAGCGGAAACGCGACAAAAAAGAGCGCAAGGAGAAGAAAAAGGCCAAAAAGGCGAAGAAGGAGAAGAAGCGGCGGCGGCGGCGGGGCTCCGGCAGCCCATAATCATGAGAGACGTCTCGCGAGTGTCACAAGAGCTGAGAGCGCTTTGATGTGTCGCCTGATTTCTTGAGAGTGGCGGGCCTTGGCCACTAGGTGAGCTCCAGCAGCCAAAAGACTGGTCGTTGAATGAGCCGCCTGCAGCAAAAGGGGCCGTGCAAGTGCATGCCTCCAATCAACGCTCGAGTTCACACCGGTTTCTACAGTTTGGCCCCCTATCAGACGCTGGCATGGCTGCACAGCACAGCTAGCAGCAGTCGGCCACAATGATCCATCCCACGTTTGGTGCGCATCGATCCATGCCCCAGACCCCAACCCTGCCTCTCAGCAGTGGCATGAGGAAGTCGAGAAGAGCACTGAAGTCGAGCCAGAGATGATGGTGATTGACAGCCTTACAGTCGGTGATGCGTCCCCGTCCATTGGTTTCTATGCAAAGACTAGGAAGACCACGTTGCTAAAACTATCAAGCACCGCAAAACTTCAGAGATCAGGGACACTTGGCTGACCAGTCTTGAACAACGCAGAGCTGCGGCGAAACGCACTCGCGCCGTCTTCAACCCTCAGCCAAACGAAGCAAAGGCATGCACAGGCCGTCTTCCACCCTCAGCCAAACGGAGCAAAAGCATGCACAGGGAGTGTTCCAGACAGCTCGTTCACAGCACGGCGCCGGCCGGCTGCAAGCAGCGCGAAATTAGCGCCTGTACTGCTCTAGCAGTGCTGGACTGTGGGCGCGCGTCCAGCACGCTTTGTGCAAGTCGAACGGCTCAGACGGGACGTTGGCGTTGCCCTCGTCCCAGCGGCCGTTCCTCTCCTTACAGAATGTCTTGCGGTAGCTCTTGTAGAGCCCCCACTCTGCCTCCTTGCAGAGGCGCCTAAGGATGGCGTGGCACGCCTGCTGCTCTGTGTTGTATGCGTCCCAACCTGCAGGGACGTCGATACCGAACGGTTTCCACCACTTCCCTTCACAAGGCCTCAGCAGCTCCGCTCGCAGGCTAGCTTGTACTGGGAGCAGGACAGCCAGGAAAGAGGGGAGAGTACGGGGGGTGCGAACTGCAGGCAAGGCAGCAGGCGAACCGTGGCCAGACCTGAACGGCAGAGCCGGGCAGGCAGTGATAGAGATCGAGAGAAAGGCGGGAGGGGGATCAGAGGGAGAGGTTGGAGGAAGGCTTGCCGCTGAGGTGACGTGGGTTGATGCAATACGCGTTCCCGCACAAGTGCAGTACATCGTTCTGGCCCTTGCCGCCCCGGAAGGCCAGCAGTCCAGGCCCTGCCGGGCGTAGAGCAGGCCCGGCTGGTTCCACTGAAATCCGTCCCCCTGCGGCGTGCATTGCCACCTGCAGGCGTCGCGTGCCAGTTTCCTGAGTCACGAGCACGGCTCACAGAGCAGCCGCAGTCGACCGGGAGGGGGTTCGCACGCTGTAGGCGGAGACGCTGAGCTTGAGGACGGAAGTGGGCTGGTGGTAGAAGAGGAATCTGGGATACTCGTCGGTGCGCAGCATCAGTGCCCCTGCGCGGCCGTCGCCACAGGCGACCGCGTGACACGGCCACCACGTCAACTCCGTGCGCACAGGGGCGACAGCGGTGGGGAGCCGAGGTGGGAGAAGGCGGCCCAAGCGGCGGCCCAAGCGGAGGCGGCGGCAGAGCGGAGCGCAAGAAGGAAATGGGCCGAAAAGGCGACCTTCTTCGAAGAAGAAGCGGCGGCGGCGGGGGTCTCCCGTAACCCTAAGCGGCGTCTCGCTGAGAGCGCTTTGATTTGTCGAGAGTGGCGGGCCACAGCCATTTGGTGAGCTGCAGCATCCAAAAGACTGGTTTTGAAAGGAGCCGCCTGCAGCGCCCGGCACCAACAGCTGCTTTGCAAGTGCATGCCTCCGTTGCTCTGCAATCGACGCTCATGTTCACACCGGTTCCTAATCGTTCAGCACCGCTCCCGGCGGCCGGCCCTGCTGGCAGCCGCCACGGCACTTTCAGCCTCGCGAGGCGGCGCAGTCACAGAGAAATTCCCAAGTGCAAACAAGCAAGGTGCGGGAAAAGCTCCTAAACACAGGCAGGCAATCCTGAGGCCGCCTTGTTGGTCTTACACACACACACTGCTACAGCTCACACAAAGACAGGGCACCGGCCCACTCTGACCGCATGCCGGCTCAGAGGGGAGGCCAGCGCTCGAGGTCACACACGCGTCCACAGATGTGAGTTTTGCCGCGAACCTAGAATCCCCGGCACGGCCAAAACTGCCCGCGCGGCTGCAAGCTGCCGCACACCCGGGGCTGCTAAAACGCCGCAGGCTGGAAGGGGAAAAGGGGGCGCGGCGGCGCCGGCGGCCGCCGGCTGTGGAGCCCCACACGCTCACAGGTGCGACTTTCCTAGAGGCGTCAGATGCGACCTGTCCACTATTCACACGCTTCCCTGGGCGCCACGGCCCACCAAAACTGCGGCATGGGGCCGTTTCTCCCCGTCCGAAAAACCCGTGTGGGCCGCGGCACCGGCAGCCTCCAACGCGACGCTCCAAAAACCGCGGCGTCCTTTTCGAATTCGAAAATGAACCCTAGCAGCGCGCTGCGACCCTACTTTCCGCCGCCGATGCGCGCGGCGCTGCTCAGGATGCGAGCCGCGAAGACTGCGGCAGCGACGCCACTGCCGCCGGGAACTGTGCTGACGCCGGGGGCGGCCTGGCAGCAGGGGCCGCCCGCTGAAATGGCGACGACGGGAGCATTAGTAAGGCCTGCCACCGTCGCGGGCGCCGCGCCGCCGGGCTCAGCCACCACAATCACCACGGCAGCCGACTGCGCCGCTGCGTGGACAGGGGCCAGTGGGGTCAGTGGCCTGGCGTTCTGACAGCCTGGCATCGTCGCGGCTTTCGGCTTGCTTTCGAGCCTGCTGCTGGCTGCTTGGTGCTTTCTACACTCGCTCACTTGTGCTCATGGAACTTGTGCTTGCCCTTGTATTACCAATACCCATTCTTCTAATGGCTGTGCGCTGCTACCTCGTGCTTTCGGACGGCGGTTCGGCCGTCCCTGCCGCAGCTTCCAGCAGGCCCAGCTCACGCGGCTAGAAAGCGGCGACAGCACAGTTCGGCGGCGTTTAGGGTTAGGGTTTTGGGTTTAACCCTAAACCCTAAAACCCTAAAAAGCGGCGGCGGCTGGCCCCTCCCGATAGGCACTCGCATACACAGCCTCCTCGTCCCCTTCAGACCCCTACACCCTAAACCCTAAACCAGACAGTCTCCGCGCTGCCGCCCACTCGCACTCATACCCTAATGAGACCCTAAGAGGCCCTTAAACCTAGGCCTTGAGGGAGCGGGTCCCACCGGGGAGATTGGGGACGCCGCCGCCGGCGCCGCCGCCCAGCCGGAAAGCGTAGCAGCCGAGAGTCGCAGCCGCCAGCCTGACCTCCTCCGCCGCGGCCTCCCCTGCCTCGGCGCCGCCGCCGCCGATGATGGCGACAGTGCCTGCAGTCGCCAGGCTGGCTCCCCTTCAGACCGCTTCGAACGCCAGGCTGTCGAAGCGACAGCCTGTGCCTCAGAGCGGCGCGCAGAGGAGTTTGATGTCAGAATTGCTATGTACAGGACTCCGCTCTACGCCCTGAACACTGCACCTGATGACAGGTTGGCGTGAATTAGGGTTTCCTCGGACCTAAGTCAGGAGATGCGAGATGACAGGCTGGTGAGACTTGGGATGACCTCAAAACCTGAATCGTGAGATGACGACAACTGCGGGAGTGTCCTGTGGAGTAGAGCAGCCGGGAGCTGCCGATCTGTGAGCTAAACCCTAAAGGGGTTCCATGACCACAAACCCTACAGGGTCGAGCGGGCGGGGAAGGCCCACCTGGCAGGCGCTGCTGCTTGCGGCCGCTCTGTCCGGTGACCAGCAGCGCCCGGGCGGCCGGGTGGTAGCGCGCCTCAGGCAGGATGGCTGCCACCTCGTCTGCGATCTGCGGGAGTTACAGCAACAGCCTGTCGGTGCTCCAGGTTGGCTTCAAGGGGTTTCGGAACCCTGGCATGCGCGTACAGGTGGGAGCTGAGGGTGGGGGAGATGCAGGGCAGGGGCAAGGTGCAGGGCTGCTGATGATGTAGAGGGTTGTTGAGAGGCGTGTCAAAAGCGGCAAAAAGATGTTGGGGGGCTGAGAGCTGGGGGGGGTAGTACTGACGATCTCCTGGAGGCCGGGAGGGGTCACCTGCTGCGGCACGCGGGCTGCCATCGCTCGCCCACAGTCCTGCGCCGCCCGCTGCAGCGTAATCGCCAGCTGCGGCGCAGAGCGCCCCGGCGCCCATATGATCTCGGCGGGCGCGCCGGCATCGGTCCAATCGTCCTCCGCCGCCGGCTCAGCCGCCTGCAGCAGGAAGGGAAGCAGTGAGCCTGTGCAGTCTGTCTCTGAGCTTGCTAGCTGCAGCAGAGGGTCATTGTGCACGCACCGGCTTTGGGGCGGGCGCGGCGGCGATGTGCCCTGCGGCGGCGGCGGGGTCGAGCTCGCCGGCTGCCACGCGCTGCAGCAGGCTGTGGATGTCCGGCAGCGCGGGCAGCGGGATGGCCTGCTCCGCGCCATTGAGATGCGGCAGGGGCGCCTGCGTGTGGCCATTGACTGCCGCTGCACAGCAGCGCTGGCCGCCGGCTGCCAGGCGGCGGTACGGGTGTGGCCGCTGCTGCTGTTTCCTGGCGCGGCCGGCGCACGGCCTGCCCTCTCTGCGGGCGTGAGCACCGGGCGGGTGGTCAGCGCGATCAAGATTGTCAACAGATAGCTAAGCAATGCCGTCAGCACGGCTTCCTGCCGCGAGTGGGCGGGCTCTGGCGGCGATGCGATGCGTGGAAGCAATGTGCAGAGGGACATGGGACTGCTCGGGTGCCGGCGCGGCTCTGCAGCCGAGCCCGCGCTTGTCGGAACGGGAACAAAAACAAAAAACGGTCTCCGCGAATAAATGACCTGCTCCCAGGAACCGCGGGGGCGAGGGGATCACAGCAGTGTGGCGGGATCGCAGCGAGAGTGCGGCAAGGTGCGAAAGTGCGGGCAGGCGCGGACGTGGGCTGCCGAGATACCCGGCATGATTCGGGCCCGCTTTCGAAACGCTGACGAGCAGCGGCCCGCGCCCCGGTAGTATGATAGAAATATCAATCAAATCGGAAAGGCACCTGGGCGCGGGCGCCAGGGGCGTGATTGTAGACATCCTTTTGCTGGCTGGGCTCCGAGCGGCAAACGGGAATGCAGCTGGGCACACAATCGCTGGACGGCGAAGGAAGGATGTGCCCGCAGTAAAAGCCACTGTGCGGAACGCGAGGTATTGCTTCGCGGTTACAGGCTGCCGGCCCCGGGCGAACATGAATCGGCAATCTTCCGCGATCGAGTGCAGAGAGGAGCAGACAGCCCGTGAAAGTCTGACGGTGCGTGTAAACTCGAGACTGTAACGAAATGGCCGGCGACCGACTCCGGCATGCCATGTTCAAGTGGCTCGTGGGGCCCGAAATTCACGGAGGTGACACTCTCCTCACCAAGAGCTGAAGCTACGACGACACTGTTCTTGAGTGCTTTAGCCCGCTGACGCTATTTCGCCTGCTGGTTGTTGTGCAGACAGGCGGGTCCAGGACTGGCCGTTGGTGGCGGACTGGCGGCCGCCAGCTCTCATTGCCGTCCTGTGTGAGCTCCCCGTTCGCACTGCAGCCTGACCAAGCACCTCCGCATGCGCCACAGCTGCCTCAACCTGGCCTCCGCCTGCCAGACCTGCTGGGCATCCCGCTGGGCCAGCGCCTGATGCGCGACCGCCCCGCCTTCAAGCTGCGGGGCTTTTCCGCGCTGCACAACGCGATCCTCTTCAGCCTCAGTCTGTACATGAGCATCGAGACGGTCCGGCAGGTGAGCCTTTGCAAAGCCACTCAGCCTGAGCTGAGCCTGTCGCACCCACGCACCCCCAGAAGCAGCCACCTGACAAGCACATGCTAGCAGGCACGCGCCAATTTCGGCTGGGACAGGCGCTTCCGCCTCTGGTGCAACCCGGTCGAGCCGGGGCCGCGATTCAGCGAGAGCGGCCGGGCGCTGGCCTCCGTCCTGTGGCTGCACTTTGTCTCCAAGGCGTACGAATTCGTGGACACTGCCATCATGGCGTGCCCCTGCCTGTTCCCACCTTCCTTGTTTGCACCCCCTTGTTTGGCGGCGGATGGACGGGCGCGGGCAGAGTCGGCGGGCGCTAGCTGACAACGCCTAGCCAATGATTGCGCTGGTCTTTTTCAATCCCTTTCAGTCTGATCCAGGGCATGCTCGTGCAGTCGATGCTGCTTCTCGCGATTGGCAAAGCCAGGCGCTGACGGCGCCGCCGACGGCGGCAAGCTTTAGATTCTCCTCCGGCACACCCGCAGGTGCTGAAGAAGAACAACAGGCAGATCTCGTTTCTACATGTTTACCACCACGTGAGTGGCTCCCTTGCCCCCCGCCTCAGCCTCGGCACACCTGTCCCAGCGTCCCCAGCTGCCAGTTGCCTGCTTGTCTCCGCGCCAGCCAAATGCCCCAGCCAAATGCCGAACCACCCCCGCCACATTCTCCCCTCTTGTTCCTCGCGCAGGTTACCACCTTTTTCCCAGTCTGGTGGGCTGTCGTCCGCTACGGCCCCGGCGGCGAGGTGACCCCCCCCCCCCCCCC
>BHFV01000448.1:4002-24618 GCA_003568905.1 Trebouxiophyceae sp. KSI-1
GGCAGGTCGAAGTCGGCGTGCGGGACGACGAGATCCGCGTCGACACGTTCCGCGCCTCGGGCGCCGGCGGGCAGCACGTCAACACGACGGACAGCGCCGTGCGGGTCACGCACCTGCCGACCGGCCTCAGCGTCTCCATCCAGGCACCGCCCTCCCCTGCGCAGTCCGGCCAGCCACTCGGCAGCTGACGCGCCCGCGCATGTTCCATGTTCTGGCAGTCAGCAGGAGGTGCCTGGGGTACTAAAAGGGGAGTGCCTAGCTACACCTAGCAGCCCCAGCCCACCTTTCACCTTTCCCCAGTGTCAGACCAACGCCATGCTCGCTGATTGCAAGCTGTTCGAGTGCTTTTGGGGAGCCCTGATTGGCCCCCTGCTAACAGCTCTGGAAAGAACCGACAGGCAAGCTGTCCTGGCGAGCTGCAGCCTGCTGGTGGTGCCAAGTGCCTCCGCTTTTAAACGAGTAACATGCTAAGCGCTTGACGCACACCACTCCCCGCCCCCTTTCATCTCTGTTCAAAGTCCTAGGCCTCGTGTGAGCAGTGCGAGAGCGCCGTTGCCCGGCAGGAGGCGTTCCCCTGAGCCCGGCGGCGGCTGTGCGCTTCAGGACGAGCGGTCGCAGCACAAGAACAAGGCCAAGGCGCTCAAGGTGCTGCGGGCGCGCCTGTTTGAGCAGCAGCGCGCGGAGCAGCAGGCCGCGCTGTCGGCCAGCCGGCGGCAGCAGATCGGGTCGGGGGACCGCTCGGAGCGCATCCGCACCTACAACTTCCCGCAGGCAGACCCCCTCCCTCTTCCGCAGCCGTGCCGCACCCCAGACAGGCAGTGGGCTGTGAGTCGCTCACATGGCGTCGCTCCTGCTCTCAGCTGCCGGCCCGCCTCCCACTCTCCGTCCCGGCTGGCAACAGCAGCTCTTCTTGCCGACGCCTGCTGATATGTGGCGCGGGCTTGCGTGTGTGTCACAGGGCCGCGTTACGGACCACCGAGTGGGCCTGACGGAGCACGGCATCGAGGGCGTGCTGACCGGCGAGCGGCTGCACGTGTTCACAGAGGCGCTGCTCGCGCACCACAAGGCGCAGCTGCTGGAGCAGCTGGGCGGCCAATCGTGAGCCAGCTTGGATTGTGCCGGGCTCAGTGCCAGGCGGCGCACTGCTACTTCAACTTGCTGCTGCTGCGCTTTGTCTTTGCTGATCTACTGACGCTTTGTCTTTGTTTCCTGAGAGGAGCGCCTTCGTTTTCTGCTTTGAGAGGAGAGTGGCTTTGGTGAGTGACGCGTTATTACAGCGGACGGTGAAAAGCGAGACAGCTGCCGATTCCGGCAGGCACAGCGGCGAGTCTCGACTCAAGGCAGTCGCCGGCAAGTGGCGGCGCGCCGTATCATCGTTCCATGCGGCAGGCGGTTCGCTGGTTGGGTTTGGGGGTCGAATGAGGCACACACAGGCTGCCAAGACTAGCGACAGCGAGCAAAGGCAGGCTGCTCCTGCGAGTGGGGAGGAAATGGAGGCCGCACAGGCGGCGCTGGCACGACTGCAGGCGCGGACGGGAGAAGCTGACGGTAAAGTGCGCAAAGAGACGGGCCCGACGTGGACTGCCTGGCTGCGATTGGGAAACAAGGGGCGGCGTTGGCAGCCGCCGCGCAAAGCAAAGCTGCTGCATCCTGCGCAGGCGGGGGCCGTGACTCGTCGGCCCCACGCCCATCCTGCGGCGCCCACTGCAAAGATGCGCTGCTGCTGCTGCTGCGTCAGAGGGGCGTTGCGCGGCTCAGAGGCCGGGCAATTTGCTGGGCGGCGCCCAGGCGGGCGACAGCGCCGCCTTGCTGCTCAGCTCCGCGGGAGTGGCGTAGTCGGCCGCAGTCACGATCAGCGGCTCGCACAGGTCACCCTCCTGCAGCGCCGCCGGCAGCAGCCGTCAGCCTTCCTGCCCTTGCAGTTTGCCTGCTTCCCTGCGCAGCTGCCACCATTGCAGCGCACGCACACAACGCCTGTGATCGCTTGCTGTGTGCAGCAACAGGCCCGCAACATCTGCAGAGGCCATCTCTGTGGGCTTGGAAGTGCTCGAGGATGGCTTCCGCGGCTTCATGCTGCTCGCACGTCTGCGGAGAGGAGGGTCGCACCGGAGCAGTCGGCGAGGCCGGCCGGCGCAGCGCCCGGATCGCGAGCGCCGCGCCGCACAGCGCCAGCAGCGCCACGTTGACGTGCACGATGCCCCACAGCAGCCGCTCGTGGCTGCGGACGTACTTGCACAGGGAGCAGGCCGCGTGCTGCTGCGTCTGCAGGCGGGTAGCCAGCAGCGCGGTCAGACCAAGCGAGGGGGCTGGTACTGCCTGGCGGCTGCAAATGGGCAGAGGCCGGCGCCAGGCGTGCACAGGCAAGGGTGGGGCCGAGGACTCGGCATCGCCGAGTGTGACAGCAGGTGGTGAGTCATGGGCGTGGGGCTCGCCTCGTTCTCGGCCCGCGTGCTGTACATCGCAGAGCGGACGGCGTCAGCCAGCGAGTCGAGAGCCCGCCGCGCGGCCAGCATCGGCGCGGCAGCGGCGGTCGAGCTGACGCGTGCGGTGCCCAGGTTGTCAGGCAGCGTCGTCTCCTGCAGCCAGCCGGCAGTCGTCAGCCCCAGGCGCCCCTCCTGGCCGTGCGAGCACAGCGTAAGAACGCAGGCAGGTGGTGGGCTGCCGGCACCACAAATGCCTGCCGGTGCTGCTGTCTGCAGCAGAGAGCTGCGTGGCAAGCTTCGTGCCAGCTGCTGGGGCGGAAGCGAGGGAAAATGGCAGCGGGCGGCTGCGCGCCTCAATCAGGATCTCGATGGTCTTGCCATCCCCCAGGTCCGTGTTGGGGATCGTGCGCAGGATCTGGTCGCCGACCTCCGCCAGCATCTGCACGGCGCTGCTCAGGATGGTGCTCACCTGCGCCGCAGGCACGCCCTGCCCTGTCAGCCGACTGCATCAGCCCTGTCTGGATGAGGTTCAAAGGCAGGTGCTGCAGTTTGAAATGTAAGGTTGAGGATGCACCCTGTCTGCTGCCCAGAGGCATAGCCGTGAGGCATTGCACGGGTGCAGCGGGGGCAGCGCAGCGGACGTCAGCCGGCCACACTTGCTGTGAGCCAAGCCTTGTGAAGCGCAGCCACACGTGCAGAGAAGCAGGCCAGGGGGGTGATTAAGTTATAGGGGCGCGCACCTCGAGCTGCTCGCCCTGTCCGCCGGCCAGCACGAGCGCCGGCTGCGCGGAGGGGCTGGGCACCGGGATGACGGTGAACAGGAACTGCGCCGCGTCCTTCAGCAGCACGCCCAGGCCTGCGGGGCAGTAGCAGCCAGCTCAGCCGGCCTGTGCCTTGCGTGCAGCAGCAGTGCGTGCCAAGGACACCTCTGCACGGCCTGACTTCAGCTTCGAAATCCCTTTGCAGAGCTCTCTTCACCCTGCACTGATGTGCAAGCTGATGTGGCATCCTCTCATCCTCCCTTCATACCCTTGGCAGCAGGCCGGCGGCAAGCAGAGCCATCTGGAGGCTGTTGGGCCCCCCAGCAGGCGGGGAAGGGCGGCAAGGGGAGGCGCCCGCACCGCGGCCAGTCATCGGCGGCCCATTCTCCTCGCCCTCGACCGTGATGTTGGTCTCGCTCACGGTCGCGGAGCCGTCCATGTCAACCGCCATCTCGATGGACACGTCGGTCACGCCGAGCCGCGCCATCATCTCGGCCGGCAGGTCCACGTCCAGCTCCACGGTGACGTCCGTGCCGGCGTCGGCGTCGCCGGCGGCGGAGGCGAGGGCGGCCGGGAGGACGAGGCTCAGGCCGTCCTCGATGTCGATGTCTGCGGGTCAGCGGTGAGGTGTCAGGGCTGGCAGATCAGGTGAAAGGTTTGCAAAGGTGCGTGGCGTTGCATCAATGCGCGGCACCAGGAAGCGTGGAAGGCAACGATACCAAATCCTGGTGGTAATGAACAAGGCGAGTGGCTGTTAATTGTGCACTGAGCAGGCTGCTAGCCAGGCCAGGCGGCAGCAGATCCCTCCACCTTGGCGCCAGGGGTAGTGGGAGAGAGAGGGGGGGCTCTGAACAGCCTGCGGGTGCCTCGTGCGCAGGGACCGCACCGAGCGAGAGCATGTCCTGGAAGGTGCCGTCGCTGACGAGCTCCACCTCAACGTCATCCTCCGGCCCCAGCTCAGCCTCCAGCTCGAGCTCGACCGAGTCCTCGGGGCCGCTCTCGGTGTCAACGTCGATCCTCAGCGTGCCGGCCGCCTCAGAGTCGGGCAGCTTGACGTCCAGCGACAGGCTGACCAGCTCCAGCGCCTCGCCTGCAGGCAGCCGTGCGCGCCCCAGGTCAGGCGCTAGCCTTTTGCCAGCCAGATTGCGGCGGGGTAAACAAAATAGACCTGCAAACAAAACATGCGTCTCTGCTTTTCGTCTGGGAGGGGAGGGGGGTGTGGGTGTGGAGGAGGCAGGGCGACAGCCTGGCATCACCCCTGAGCCACTTGCTGCTGTCCGGCTGCCACGGGTGTCCAGGGCTGGAACACAGCCAGACACTTGCTGCGAGAGAAGCGGAGGGGAATGCGCACCGTCCTCGTCGACGTCGAGGTCGAGGCTGAGGCCGTCCTGCAGCAGCTGCGGCGGCACGTCCAGGTCGAGCGACAGGAAGACGTCGTCGCCGGCAACTCGAACGTCGGACGACAGCACCTGGATGTCCGGGTCCGCGCTGATGCTCAGCAGCCCGCTGCTTCCAATGTCCGTGCGCGTGGCATCGCTGAGATCCAGGACCGGGCGCGCCTGCACCGCACCGGCCTTTCAGCGCTTGCGCCGGCGGAGTGCGGGTCTGTTTGGTTGGAGTTGCAGCATGGCATGAAAGCTGGCTGGCTCACCTCCTCGGGGAACGTCGCGGCCGGCAGGGCGTCGCGCGCCGCCTCGGCGATTTGGTCGCGCAGCGAGTCCAGGTGGCGGGCGAGCTCGCCGCCGTTGACAAAGCCGAGGCCAGGCACGCTGAGCACGTCGGGCTGGCCGACCACGTACACTGCGCCTGCGGGGAAAGTCTGGGATGTCAGGTGCCTGGTCGCTTCCCGTGGGAGTTGTCTGCGGGCCAGAGACACTGCTGTGAGGCAAGGCAGGGCGAGGGGCTGACCAGGGAAGGTGGCGCCGCATCGGCTGTCGAGGTCGGTGTTCTGGCTCGGCTGGCAGGCAGCGACGGCCGCCAGGGAGTCAGGCGTGACGGCGGCGCGGGCGGCGTCGCGGGTGCTGGCATCACTGCAACGCGGGCATCAAGGTCAGCTGGGCTGCAATCAAATGCCCTGTGCTCTGTCTGACATGGCAGACAGAGGCGGATGAGGGGCGCACCAGAAGCAGCCGAGACCTTGCAGCACGCCCATTGCATTGCAGCATGTGGCCTGCCGCGTGCCGGGCGCCAGCGCGGGCGAGCACATCTCCAGTACAGACGATGCCTTGCCGCAGAGCAGAGAGACCGAGGTCTGCGTCTCCGCGCTGGCTGCGCCCATCAGGCTGGCTGCCAGCAGCAGCGCGGTGGCTGCGAGCGCCACCATCCTTGGCGGCTGTGTCGACGCCAGGATGAACGGGTGACGGTTTGCCGGAGCACCTGCATGGATTACTGCGCGGTCAGCATGCGCGCGGCCGGCTCGGCAGCCAGGGCGCTTCGCCGAGCCCACTGGGCACGCATGCACCTTCGGGCTTCGGCACGCTATCGCACGCGCGAGCTGGGCATGCGCTATCAAATGCTGCTGTATATGCCATTGCCGGTTTCAAAGGCAGCATGGCTCGCTGGATGGCACTTGCGCTCACCAATGTCATGCACCCGCGACTGCCCCGCGTGCTCCCAGCGCTACGGCACGCCCAACATGGGCGAAACAGTGCAGAGACACTAAAGTAGCGATCTGTGCGGCTGGGCGCCCGGGCGTCGCCGATTGCGCGTCGATTGGGCAGAACAACGTGCCGTGCATTGGACCCCGTGGACCGCGTTGCGGGGACCACTCTGGCGGCTTGAATGCGATGCGATGGTGTCTGAGTGCACTCCGCTTCCGCAAGGGTGCGCACGCGGGGCTGCGCGAGACGCGGCTGGGCGTTCCGGCGGAGTTGTGATGGCAAGGAGGCGCACCGGGTCGGCGCGGAGGCTGTCGGACGACGTACGCTGTGCGCAGCCGCGATGTTCAGAGGCGTCGCCGCTGCCGGGCGAGCCGTTCCGCGTCTGTGGCGGGCGCACTGGGCCACTGAGGATGTCTTTCGGACTGAGCAGCGGGGCTCGTCTGCGGCGCGCGAGAGTGTCGGAACACTTCGTGTGTGCGAACGCTGCGTGTGCGGGAGTCAACGAGTGCTGGAGAAGACTGTGGACTGCTGCGATCGGACCTGAAGTAAGAGGCGCTCCGAGACCTTGAGCGGCGGTTGGTAAAATTCCAGATCAGCCGAGCCATCCAGCCATGCGAGAGCGGGCAGTCTGTGTGATCCCTCTCATTACCGGACTTGTCGCCGCCCACCACCGCAGTCACACTCGGCAACTTGCGGAGCACTGCGAGCGGCATGGAGTTTGCCGCTAAAGCTGGCGGCACAAACATGCACTCGACAGACTACTTGCGCCGCTGTTTCAAGCATCTTGAAGATAAATTACCAGCCCACGGTCGCGCCACGACGGATGATGCCGACACTCCGCTGGCCCATCAGCAAGCTGGCCGCAGACTCGCTCTTTAGCCGAGCAATGGACCCCAGAACCGCGCGACGAAGCCGAACATGGCATACAAGATGTGTCGGGACACGAGATGCAGGCCGGGACCGGCAAGCCGCGTCCCGACGACGCGATGTGTTCGCACTCCATCCCCGTGCGAGGCTCAGATCATCGTCAATTGGATGATGTATCAACCGACATGCATGCCTTGCCAAAGCCAAAAGCCGAAGCAAAAGGGATCAATCCGCACTCCGGGCTCCGGGCAGACCGCAATTTGTTTGCTTGCCAGCCTGGCAAACCCCAATTCAATTCCGGTTCGAAACAGCTCCGGTCGCCGCCCAGCCCGTAATCGTCCACCCGCTTGCCAGCCAGGTGCCGCTCACCGCTGATGCGAGCTCGGTGCCAGAAATAAAGCCAGCCTCGCGCATCAAGCATCATGTTGCCAATTCTGCTTGTCTTGGGCGCCACTGGCGCGCTGCTCGAGTTCAAGCGCCTTGCATCGCGGCCGCCAAAGGACGGCGACGTCGCTCGGCTGCAGCAAAGCGAGGAGCGCCTGAAGCGCGTGCTGCAGGTTTGTGTGCACCTCAAATCATCAGTGGCCCACCCAACTCACCGATGTACTCACCTCTACAAATCACACACCTGCAGGAGGTGCAGCGGGAACTGCAGCAGGAGAAGACGGCGCACCAGAGCGACCGATCGCGCGCCGATGAGCTGGAAAAGATTGCGGCAGAGCTGCGGGCAGCGCAGGCCGAGCTGGCGCGCAAGAGCAGGGACATGGAGGACCGGGCGCAAGGCCTGAGCGCCGAGAACCTGGACCTCCGCAAGAAGGTGGGGCCTTGGCGTCCAGTGTGCTGCCGCCCCTGCTTTGCACTGCCGTAGCCACACAGCTTGGTTTCACCGCTGCAGGTGGAGGCGCTGGAGTGCCGGTACACGGAGGAGCTGCGCCGCAACACGGAGAAGTTTGAGGCCGAGCTTGACGGTCTGAAGCGTGAGCTGGCGGCGGCCTTTGAAGCCTTCACGGATGGCAGCATCACCGCCGAGGGCCTGCTGGTGAGATGGCCTGGGGGGGAGGAGCGGCAAGAGGTGCTGCTCAGGAGGCCGATTGCTCAAGCAGAGCCTGTCCCGCGCTGCAGGACAAGCTGGCTGACCTGGGCGTGGAGGTCGAGCTGACGGCAGATGACCTGCGGGCCCTGCCGAGCGCCAGCGGTGAGGATGGCGGGTGAGCACCCCACCCCACGGGTTTGCACTTTGCCTTGCAGTCCACAGGTGCGACAGCGACCTGATGCACGCCACCTGCTCCCTGCTGCGCAGGACCGCAAAGGTCGAGCTGCAGGTGGACTCGCAGTGGCGGAGCCACCTGAGGCTGCTGTCGGACGACCCTGAGCGGATGGCTCGCCAGCTGGCGGAAAGCGCTCACCGCGCCGCACTGCCCGCTCCAGGGCATGCCTCAGGCCCGCGTGAAGACGCCAGCAGCAGTACACCAAGGCGGTCTCATTTCCGTCGTTCCGCCTGTAGGGCGGCCGCCGGATTCCCCAGTGTGCGCACGCCGCCGCGCGACCGCCAGGAGGCGAGCATCTTCGCCGGCGTGCCGGCTATCGCCATGTCCGTCTTCACGCCCCGCCTCGGCGAGAAGGAGGTGCGCTCGCACCTCGCGCGCCCTATCCCCGCCGTCCGCGCTCTCCGCGAGCGGCGGCACCTTATCGCGCGCGGCCGCGCAGAACCGCGGCGGGTCGCCCGTGCTGCCGGCGGCGGACACGGAGAAGCTGCCGCTGCGCGCCAATCGGCAGCGGCCGGAGGTGTCGGACTCGCCGTCGCCCGTCCTCAAGCAGCCTGCCGCCGCCGCGTCGCTGAAGAAGCCGCCGACGCCGACGCGCAAGAAGCCGCCGACCGTGCCCCGCCTCGGCCTCTCGGTCGTGCTGCGCGGCGAGCAGAAGCGGGAGAGCGGCCCGGGCCTCGCGCTGGCGGAGCTGTGCATCGACGACGACAGCCGCGGCGTGCTCAGCCAGAGCCTCGTGCGGAGCTGAGGCGGCAGCGCTTGCCGCCGCGCAGCCGCTGCCTGAAAGCGGCAGGGCTGCCTCGTGACAACCCTCTCTGTGTGCACTGCAGCATCACTCACGCAGCAGTGCTGTGGATTGCGTTCGTTCTGGGCAGGTGCAGTCGAATGGGTTCCAGAAAGGACCTCGTGGACACATGTAGCAACGACAAAGACCACACACTTGGCATGGCACGCATGGAAGAGGCAGTGAATCAGCTCAGGGTGCCGAGAGGACGGCTGTCTCGGGCATTAAAAGTGCTGCACGCCGCAATTGGCCTCCCCCAGCCGGATCGAGACCTCTGGCTTGCGTGAGCACCTGCAGGCAAGTGTCATGCGTCAGACAGTCCGGGTGCAGTCCACAGGCATTGCCAGCGACATTGACAGGGCAAGAGGCGGCCAGTGGTGCACTTTTTGCAGAGCCAAAAGGTGATGGGCGAGAGTCGCAGTGCGCAGTTGGCGTTGGACGCGTGCCGCACGCCCTTCACTCCGGGTGCGCCGCAGATGCGGCAAGCATTTTGCCTGCATTGCAGCAGCCAAGTAATGCTCGCGGCTTTGGTATTTGGCAGCAATGGCCCTATTGGGGCCGTCAGCGAGCTGACCAGTAAAGGCTGCGCCACTGAAAGCGCCGGAACGTTCTGCAACGCGCCGTCGTGCGGCGCTGCCAGTCGGGGTTTGCTGCGCAAGCGGCTTGGAAGGCCGGCTCGCACGCATGCGCCAGCAGCCTGCAGGCCTGCAGAAGTATCCGCCGGGAGGCCTCAGATCTGTTGGCGTCAGGCCAGGCAGAAGGCGAGGCTGGAGGCTTGCAGCGCACCGCGGAGGCCTGCAGCAAGTCCCAGGCTGACAGGTAGCCCAGTGCCTTGGCCAGCACATCTGGAGGCAGCCCAGTCAGGGGGAAGCCCTGCGCAAGCGCTGCCAGCTGCTGCCCGCGGTCAGCCTGCAGCTCTGCGTGCTGCTTGTCGTGATGCTTTCTGACATGTGTCGAGGATCGCGGCACCGCCACCGACCGCAGGCTGTCCAGCACCTGCCGGCCGCCGGCAGCCGGCATGAGCTTCCTAACCGGTTGAACTGTGCACAGCCAACTGCTCGCAATAAAAGGGTCCCCACCTCTATCCGCGACCGGAACCGGGCACCGTCGGGGCTGAAGTAATACTGCAAGCAGGAGCCGCAGTCAGGAAGGGGAGGCAGCAAACTTCTTGTCTGCTGTGGCTCACGTTCTGTGACGAGGCCACTGGGCATCCTGGAGGGTGCGCACGATATCAATATGCCCCGCCGAGTTGCCGCTCGATCGCTGCTTGCTGACGACACGCCAGCCCTTAGGCAGCGGCTTTCCTGCATCAGCCCATCAGTGCATGAGCAGAAGCGGGAATGACTATCCTCGGCTTCGAGAAACGCAAACACTGCATGCTATCTTTCACAGGGCACGAGATGAAGTTTCTCGTTGTGCGCCCGTTGGCAATGCCTGCGACAAGCCATGCCCATCAAGTGCTGCGCCGCTGCTGCAACAAGCAGCGTTTCTGGATTGCAGCACCCACCTGTCTTATTCTTGACCGCCTTTTTCAGCCGGTCCAGCGCCTTCCGTTCCCTCGCGATTCGCTGGCTTGCCGCCATGGTCGCGAGATGGCCCCCGCTCCTTCCCTTGTTCTGGCGAGCCGCCAGGAAATCTCCGATGTCACAAACCGCAGAATGGCAATCGTACACAATGAGCTCCAGACGGTTGTTTGGTGTTCGACCTCCTCCCTCACAGGGTGTGCAATGCACTCACAACGCACTCACACTCTCTCACAAGCTCAAATGCGCGGCAGGTCCGGCCCGTTCAGGATCTCCAGCCGGTTGCGGAGCGTCGGCACAAAGTCCTTCACCGCAGGCAGGTCCGCGCACATCTGCCGCAGCCGCTCGGCGCGCCGCTCGGAGGACTGCCGATGCCGCGCCTCCTGCTCCTGGCAGACCAGGCACAGCTTCAGCCTCATCTCAATAACAGCAGCTCGCAGGCACAGCAGTATGGGGTCGGTCTGCGCACCGGCGAGCCAGCGCCCTCGGCATCTGCGGCGGTGGCGGCGGCTGCTGCGGCGGCGGGCGGGCGCGCCTCCGGCGGCAGGAACCACGGCTCCAGGGAGGCGAAGAACTCGTCAGGCGTCCGCTGCAGGATCGCCTCCCAGTCCACCTGGTAGTCCTGCGCTCGGCCCCACATCCCCGCCGTGAGACAGCCGGTACATGCCCGCAGGTCCCCATCCTCTGACCCAGACAAGCTGCGCCACCAGCAGCCCCTCCAGCCTGCCAAGGTGCCCTGCACAAAGGCAGGAGCTGCCCGCACGGCACCACACAAAGTCCAGGAGCCGGCCCAGGAGGCGGGATGGGGGGACCTTGGGGATGGCCGCCGTGACGGGCATGTCGGCGGCCAGGAAGAGGCCGATGAGCGTGATGTACCCGCTGACGGCCGTCCCGCGCGCGAGCGGCATGAAATTGTACCAAAAGTAGGCGAACGTGAGCGCCAGCCGGGCAAAGCGGCCCCGCTCGCCCGCGTCCAGCGCCGCCAGCAGCTGCTCCCACAGCGCCGCCAGCTCCTGCGGTAGGCGGCGCTCGAATTGAAACTCTAAATTTATTTCGCGCTTTTCAGCGCAGGAAAGAGGCAAGCTGGGTGACCGGAATGCCCCGACCACCCCTTATACACCGGCCCGGCCGGCGCTCGAGAGTCTGGAGGCTGTGGGGTGGGCACGAGATGCCCACTGATGGCTGCACGTGCTGCTTGCAGGCAGGGGGCCGCCGGCGGCTCGCGCTCTGACCGCTGGGCTCTCGCAGCTGTGCGCCTCGCCATGCTGCCCCGCCACAGGCGAGACTGTGCTGCCTCGCAAGCCGGCCTGGCAGCAGATGCGGGCCTCGGGCGGGGCGCAGGCAGGATTGAGCTCTGGGCAGGCGCCCACCCGGTCGAATTCGGCCCAGCGAGGCGGCGTGACAGGCGTGCGGATGCTCATCTCGTACGCGTCCGGCTGATCCGGCACCCGCACCTGCAGCGACGGCAGAGGAGCCGCGCCGATCAGCGCCGGCAGTTGCTGCCACTGCCGCAGCGGCATTGGCAGCGGCATGCGGGCGAGGCGGCACATGCCCAAGCCGCCAGCAAGGCGCATGCCACACCCTGGCGCCTTGCAGTTACCAGAGGGCTCGGCTCGAGCCGCTGCCAGGCGCGGCAGGCAGAGGACCGCTATGGGGGGGGAGAAAGGGGGATGGGCGGCGGCGCACAGTGGTCAGCCGCGTGCCCTCCAGCGTCTCCCCCGGCCGCAGGCAGCTCGCGATGGGCACCACCGCCCAGCTGTCCTGCCCGACCGCGGCCCACAGCTCCCCCGCGGTGCGTGCGGCCCGGATCTGCTCCTGCGTCGCGGCGCTGCCCAGCGGGATCGGCTTGGTGGCGGCGTCAAAGGCGCGCTGCTCCTGCAGGCAGGCCGGCCGCGCAGGCGTCAGCCTCACGCGCGTCGCCACCTCCGCCACCACGGCGAGCCCTCACAGCTGCATGCGGAGCGCGAGAGTCGCAGTGTCCCTTCCTGCTGCCTTCCGGGATCGATCGGCTGCATGCCGAGCGCGCTGGCTGCAGCGTTGCTTCCTGCCGACTCTGGAATGGTTGAGTAGGGGACGCTGGAACGGCATGCTTTGCGTTTGCCTCGCGACCCCTCAGTGTCCAGCAACATGCAGCGCCTGTCTTGCAGCCCTCAAGGCCGCGGCCAGTGGCACATGGCCAGCTCTGCTGGCTGGCAGCCGTCCCCGTCCCATCCCACGCCCACCGCCAGTCTTCGGACGAAGCGCAGGGGGAGGGGGGGGGGGGGGGGGGCCTTGAGCAGGATCTCCTTGAGCAGCTCGAGCGCGCGGTGGAAGTTCATGTAGTAGCGCACGCACTTGGTCTGGCCGGAGAACATGGGCGTGTGGCTGCCAAAGCCGGCCTCAAACTCGCTCCGCGTCAGCAGGTCCACCCAGATGACCTGGGGGCGCCCAGACCAACACGAGGTTCAGAGCGTTCAGAGGGGAGCTCCAGGGCAGGGAGGGGCCATGCAGCGCACTGTCCGATGCAGGTGCCTCGCCTGCATGCATGCATGTGCCAAGCAAGCCGTTTGCAGTTGCGCAAGCATGCACCAGCCTGCCAGCAGCGAGGCAGCATGCTGCTGGCTTGCTTGCCGGATGCGCCCCAAGGCAGCCCGCCGCGTGAGCAAAAATTGTTGTCCACAGCGGCGCGTCTAGCATGCAGGATCGTGTTGTATGCCAGCGCATGCCATGAGTGGGAAGCGGCATTCGAATTCGCAGCCTCCAACGCAGTGCAGACTGTTCTCCATGGAAGCCCGCCTCGCAAGGCGATTGCGTCCCTGACCATGCCGGAGCATGGAGGGGCTGCTCGCCTGGTCGTTCGGCTCCGACAGCTGGCGCCACTTGACCACGATGTCCAGGGCGTCCCGCCAGCCAAAGGCGTGCGGCGCCGTGCTGACGGAGGCGCCCGCGGTGACGCTCACCTCCCGCCCCTCCCGGCGTGCCTCCACCTGCAGATGATGTGACGCCCCCAATGTCGTTCGATGGAATGCTGGAGGCCCGGCAGGGCATGCCCGTCTGAGTGGCATGCCAGTCATGGCGCCCTTTGCTGCCGGCACGGATGCTGGCGGCTGCGCGGCTCGCGCACACACGAGCCTGCAGACGTGCGGAGGCGCCGTGCAAAAGGCCCGAAGCCTAGAGTCGCACCAGCATGCGCACCGCCTGCGCCAGCTCCAGCGCGGCCAGCCCGCCCATGCGCTGCTGGCGCGCGTTCGGCAGGAAGCCCTGGTGCCGGTTCTGCAGCAGGCTGCCGAGCGCGTCGGCGGCCGCCGTCAGGCGGCGGGCGGCTGCCGGGTCCGGCAGCGGCGGCGGCACGGTGCTGGCGTTGCTGCGCGAGCGCGCCCGCAGCAGCGAGGCCTGGCACTCGGGCAGCTGCGCCTGCGTCGGGGGGACCTTCTTGCACCACAGCTCCTGGCAGCCCCCGGCGGCACGGGCGTCAGTCCTGGCGCCTGCTGCCTCAGCTGCTGCTGGCCGCAGAGCTCCTCGGGCCGGGCCCTGGCACTGCTGCAGCAGCCTCCACAGTCGAGCCCGCCGCAGGCGGCCAGCAGACGTGCCCCCTCCCCCCTCACCCAAATAGTGTTGTCAACCGGTCAAGATCTTCCTGGTGGGAAGCCGCCCTCCACTCTGTGCATGGCATCCAAGCCGCCATCCATAGAGACAGCCCAATTTGCTGAAAGGAGCACACTGGCAGCTCTCCCAGCGAGCGTGCAGCCTGCTGAAGGGCTCCCAGGCCTGCAGGGGGGCCAACAGACCGAGAGGGGGGCCTGAGGGGTGCCTTGAACAGCGGGGAGATGTCGTGGTCCAGGCTGAAGTCGGCGACCGCATCGTCCAGCCGCCCGCGCGCGTGCATCGCCAGCTCCTTCTGGAAGAAGGCCAGCACCTGCGCGGCCCTCTGGAGAAGTTGCTGGAGAAGTCGCAGGCGAAGAGGAAGGCACGCTGAAGCGACTGACGACTGATGCGGCGGCAGGGTCCATGCACTCGGCGCACCACGCAGGGCTGCTGCTGGGCCACATATGGAGGGGCCATGACATGCACATGTGCAAACGGCAGCTTGGAGGATGTCACATGCGATGTCATGCTGCTGCTCCGCAGGACAGCAGCAGCAAGGCCGACGCGGGTCACCAGGAAAGGGGGTCACAGGGGCAGCAAGGGGCGGGCCTGCTGCTGGCGCGTCTCCTCGGGCAGCCCCTCGTCCCGTTCGAAGAAGGCGGCCGAGTAGTCACCGACTGCCCTGCTGTGGTAGCCGAGCGCGTGGTAGCAGGCGCCTGCAGCCGCGCAGTGAGGCCGTTGGCGGCAAGCACAGCCCCTGCTGGGGCTCTGCAGCGATCGCGCGAGCAGGCCGCCTGCTCTGCACATCCTGTGCTCGCGAGCTGCAGCATGTGTGGGTGGCGCTGCCGCCGGGAAGCTGCCGCGCAGCTGCTGGGGGGCACGCACCGCGCAGGAAGAGGCAGTCGACGCGGCCGCTCCCTTCGGCGGACTGCAGGGCTCGGTCCAGCGCCTTGATGGCCGCCATGTGCTCGCCCAGGCCCTAGGAGGCCGGTGCGGCCGGTCAGCAGGCTGCAGCGGCAGTGCGCATGCGGAGGGAAACGCAGGCGGGACAGTGGGAGGGCCAGCATCTGGTGGAGGCATGAACGCGCACAACGCCGCCAGAAGGCTCAAAACTGAGTGGAGACGCATCAGGCAGGCAACGGGACAGCCGGTGCATGTGCATGCAGGTGTCCGCAGACGGCGGCAGCTCGCCAGCCAGGAGGCAGAGCCACGTTTTGCACAGCCGGCCCGCCTGAGGATCAGACGGGAGGGCGCGCCTGCATCATGTGGGCGTATACTCTGTACATGTGCGTGTGCTGCGGGCTCGGCTTGATCAGGCGGAAGACGTGCTTGAAGGCCGCCTCCGCCTCGGCCACGTGCGCCGCCTGCAGTCATGCGGGCGGATCAGGTGCAGCCGGCTCGTGGCCGATAGCTTGCATGGTTGCCAGAATTGCGCAAGTGCTGGGGCTGCGCTGGCTCCCAGAGTTGCGCTGCTGCAACTGGTGGGAGGCTGCGGCGGAGCACGGCGTCGGAGCCTGAGAGCCTCTGGCAGCATCCAATCTCCACCCCAGGCACAAGGCGACCCACACCCTCCATCAAGACCGGGGCCCCTGGCCAGCCGGGCGCCTGCCTCCTTGTGCGCCTGCGCCAGGTGGAACCACGCGTCCAGGCTGTCCTTTTCGAGCTCCAGGCTCTTGTGATAGGCCGCGCAGGCGTCGCGGATGTCGCCCAGCCCGGTGAGGCACAGGCCCAGCTGCATCCAGGCGGCCGCCGACCCGGCGTCCAGCTTGAGCGCCGCCTGCGCCGGCCGGAAGAGGCTGCTGAGGGCCGGGCTACAGGAAGGAGCTGGGCACGGATGGTATTCCTGCTACCGCCGCCGGCAGCCTCCTGGCCTGGCATGAGGGCAGGCTGCCAGGCGGACAAGGCGCTGGTTTCAATATGCCACAAGCTGGCCATGAGGACGGCATGCAATCAGAGAGGTGATACAAGGTCGTCCCCGGTGGCTGGCTGGCTGGCTGAGAGGCCCGCCGCACCCGCAGCTCGCCGGCCGCCCGTCGCAGGTCGCGCCCCGACTTGAGCACCACGCCGCGCTCGAACAGGATCTCCGCCTTGCCCTTGGCGTCGGGCGTCAGCTCCGCCGCGCGCTTGAAGTCCTGCGCGTCCACAACGCAAGCAGGCTGGGCCCTCCTGGACATCCAGGGAGAGCTTTCCACGGCCCTCACCAGGCACCAGCTGCTGTTGCATGGAGCAAATGCTTCCAGACAGGGCAATGCATATCTTGAGCCAGCACACACCCGTGATTTCCTCCTGCACCTGTGTGCCCTGCGCCGCAGCCTCTCATTGTTGCCGATGCAGAGCCATGGAGGCAACATGATCTTTGATGCGGGCAAGCCATCAGAAGATGCTGAAAATCCATGACGCTCGCACATGCGAAGCTATGAAGCACAGATGCACGATGCATCGACATCTCATGAGCTGGGAATTCGGATGCCCTGCCTGCAGAGCGCCCTCCCGGTCGCCGTCCGCGCTGCGCGCCTGCCCTCGCCGCTTCCAGGCGTCGCCGTACTGCGGGTAGACCGCGATGGCCGCGCTGAAGTCGGCCACCGCGCCTGCCGGCAGCATGACAGGCGCCTCAGAGCCAGGCTGTACATGTGACTGTGCTCGCAGAAATGGCAGGGAGCCGCTCTTTGCCTACACCCCCTCTGCTGGCTGCGCCTGCTTGCTCGGGCCCGCTACCCCGCCAAGCTGCTTCTGCCGCCTGGCTGTAGGCACTGCAAGCGCAAGCCTTCATAGCCACCGGCGTCTTGCTGCCCGAGACGCCTCGCAGCCCGCTGCCGGCCATGTAAGGCCCCTGCCACCAGCCTTCAGCCCAAAGCCCATAGCCGCCTTCTGCTTTTGCTGATTGCGGCCACCCTTCTGCTGGGCTGCTGTTGCCTGTGTTGCATGCACGACTCCGGAACTGGCCAGGAACTGCCTGCTTGCGTGTGCCGCAACGGCTTGCTTTCTCGCAGCCAGCTTGCGTGTGCCATGCTAGCAGCCAATGCACAACCCCCTTCCCCCCTGATCTATAGCGACGACAGGAAGTGGTGCCCGGGCATCGTTGCGCTCCAAGTCCGGTGCGCCGCTGCTGCCCTGGAGGGACACGCGCTGACCCTGCCAGGCTGACGAGCAGCAGCCAGCCCCCTGGCAAAGGTGTCTGCAGTGGCGGGGCAGGGCGGGGGCTGCACCCTTCAGGTCGCGCTTGAGCGCTCGCGCGGTGCCGCGACTGATGTGCGCGCCGATGTTGGGCGTCGGGCTGGCGGCAATCACGTCGTCCAGCATGCTGAGCGCCTTCTCAACACGGCCGGCGTTGATGTGCCCCACAGCCAGAGCCACCGCCGCGGCAGGGTCAGGCACTGACGCCCGCGGTCGCGCGGGCTGCGGCGCGGCGGCGGCCTGCTGCGGATGCGCCTGACCGTTGACCACCTGCATCGTGTGAGAAGAGCACTTCTCACGAGCTCCGATGGCAGACCCAGACGCCCTGCCTGTGGCAGTGCGCGGCTTGGGCAGCGGCCAGGCAAGGGGCGCAGGCAGCTGAGCGCGCCTGCTGCGTGAGAGCAGGCTGCGGCTGCTGCGGCTGCGCGGCCGGCGGCTGCGGCGGAGCCGCGGCCGGCGCCTGCTTGCCCGGTCCCAGGCAGGCCTGCGGGTCTCGCATGAAGCGGTAGGCGTCCTCCGCCATCTGGAGGTCGTCGGCAGGGCTGAAGCCCTCCACAGCCGCCTGCCAAGCAGCCTGCGCCTCCTGCAGCAGTAGCCGCAACCATTCAATTCGACGCCTGAAGGCCGAGTCTAACGCGTGTGGTGAGGAGAGAAGTGGGCACCTTGGGTCGGCCGAGCGCGACGAGCGCCCTGGCACGGCCCATGTGTGCGCGCGCAAAGGTGGCGTGCGCCTTCAGCGCCTCGTCGTAGTTCTACAGCAGGCAGCGGGGTCAGCTGCGGTCCCAGGATGCTTGTCCCAGGATGCATGTGATCGATTGCTCGAGGGTGAGGCAGGGACCTTGAGCGCTTTGCGATGCAAGTCCATCTTCTGATAGCAGAGCGCTCGATTGCAGAGCAGCGAGGCGAGCGCGGGGCCCTGTGCGTCGACCGCCATGCTGTCCAGCACCTGTGTTCGGGCAGCTCGAGGAGCTCAGAGGTCGAATCGGCAGACAATCGCCGCTCCACTCGAGCCAACCGCCTCGGCTTGCTGTGAGGGGCGGTACCTTGATGGTCGTGGCATAGTCTTTCGACTCGAAGAGCTCAGGCACGTAGCTCATGGTGGCGTTTTCGGCGATGCCGCGCCGCCTGCTATGCCTTCTGCGCCAACCAAAGCCTGCTAGGCATGTCCTGATCCCTAGCAATCACCGCTCGGGCTGGAGCCCATGCAAAATTGCGTGGAAAACGCAGATTAATCCGGGACTTTTTGGGTGCCAAGGTTTTCTCTCCAAGGTTTTCTCTCCACGAAAGTGATCCGTGCAAGCTTTTCTTCCCGCACGTGTGTATGTACACAGATCACTCAGGCGTCGCATTCTTCCTGCATCTCCCATCCCGAGTGCAGACCAGCACCTTCCGGCGTTTCACTTCAAAGATTTCGCGCGCCCCGCTAGCTCGCTCACCTCCCGGCCTCTGTGTTGACCAGAGCAAATCCATAGACCTCGCTTCCTGGACGCAAGGGGCAATGCGCAGAGACTCGCGCCAGCGCCGAGCAGGAGCAGGTGCGCATGGCTTCCCAAGCTAGTATTCGAGTGGCCTGAGAGGCCCATTCACCCGGTGAAGACCTCAAGCTCTTGCAATGCTATTAGAATTGCCAGGCCGCCCACTGAAGCCACCACGCCCAGCTTCCCTCCTCGCGTTCTGAGCCAATCGCATGCAGGGCGGGCAGTGGCGGCCACCGCCTGCTTCCTGCTCGCCCTGGCCGGGAGCCCGGCGCTGGGACACGACCCTGGGCGCGGCGCGCGGTCCAAGCGGTCGCTGCTGGCGCCCGGCTGCCGCCAGTTCCTGCCGGGCGAGTGCGCGCTGCGCCACAGCGACGGCCCGGCAGCCGTGCCGTACTGCCACAACGGCACCGGGCAGCCGATGCCATGCGCCTTCGACGCGGCGCCCCTCACCCGGTGCCCGCTGCACGCGAACGGCCGCTTTGTGCAGACGGACGGCGGCAAGGCGGCCACGAGGGCGTGCGAGCCGGCCTTCATGCGCGGCCGCAAGCGCCCGCCGCCCACCTGCGGCGCCTCCTGCTGCTCCGGCGACCTGCCGGGCACCTTCCACAGCGCCAGCGGCCAGGCGTCGGTCTTCCAGCCTGGCAACGCCAGCTGCCTGTATCACGAGTACAACTCCAGGCAAGCTGCGGCCCCAGCGCTTTCTTTCCGGCTAGACTCGCGGCTGCCTCAGACGCCTCTGAGGCCGGCTCCCGGCCGCGCAGGCAAGCCATGGACTGCCTGGCTGGCAGCCGGCTGGTGATTGCAGGCGACAGCATGCAGCGCCAGCTCTTCAATGCGGCGGTCGCGCTCTTCAGGGCCCAGGCGAGCGCTGCCATCATTCCACGCCCTGCATCGCAGCTGTCCCCCTCTTCAGAGCTCACCTCTCCCCCAACTCTGACATGAGAAGAGTTGCTTACAGTTAGGCGTATTTCACGAGTTTTGGCGCTGAATGAAAGTGGCAAAACCGCAGGAGGCGGTCATCGACTACAACCGTCACTCGCACGGCCGCTACCGGCTGTGTGAGGCGGCCGACAGCCTGGCATTCGGCAGCTTCTTGCCAAGCCGCTTCGAGGTGCCGCTGGAGGAGGTCGCCGGCCTCTTCAGGCCGGAGGCCGGCAGCGGCGAGCCGGATTGCTCACCTGAGGCCCTCCTGCAGGCGCGTGGCATGCCGCCCCGCTGCGCACAGCCTGACTTGAGCTGCTGTCTGCTCCGCACATGCCCGGCTTGCAGAGCGGCAGGCTGCCACCTCAAGCCAGCCGCTTCACTGCAGCAGCAGCGAGCCTGCCTGCCCAGCCCATGCTTTCGCCTGCAGGACTTCTACTCAGAGCAATCTGACCCCCACTATCTGCTCCTGGCACCTGCAGATAGACTACTTATGGGCCCCGCGCTTCTCGGACCTGACAGCAACCCTGCAGGAGTACCACCGGGCGGTCGCCTCTCAGTCGGGGCGGCGGACCACATACCTCGTGTTTGCCGGTTTCTGGGAGGACGGCCCGGTGGTGCCGCCGGACTTCCTGGCTGCTCTGGAGACGATCAGAGCGGCGCCCGCCTCGCAGCTCGTGCTCCTGTCGGTCCCGCGGGCGCGCCGCTTCCCCCCGCCTGCACGCCTTCCGGGCTCGCAGCAGGCGCCCCGCGCCTGAGACCAATCACAGCGGCTTTCCTTCCCTTTCCCGCCATGATCTTGTCCCTCCTGCCACGAGCTCAGGTCGCCCCTGTATCGCCTCGCCAGCTCAGCCCGCCGATGACTCTCCGCCTTATCCAGCCACAATCGCGCACCTGGCACATGTCACGTTGGACTCGCTGACTCGCCAGCAAGCGGCAATCAAGGGGCCTTCACTCAGCCGCTTGAGGCTCCGGAAATCTCAGAGCGACGGCCTGCCCGGTGCTGCTCCCCCAGCGTGCAAGCAAGCCCCACCGCTGCTGCCGCAGCTCAAGAGTGCGGCTGGGTCTGCAGACGCGGCTGTGGGGCGAGCCCAGAGACAACGCGGCGCTGCGCAACCAGGTGCTCCACGATTGGGCGGCTGCGCGGGCGCACGGCGCCGGGGGAAACGTTCATTGGCTCGATTTCGACGGACTCGCGCACTCGCCCCACGCGCCACCCTCGCTCGGCTCCCTCAACTGGTCCCCCCCCCCCCCCC